>JASCZW010010074.1:0-38725 GCA_034211315.2 Aedes japonicus | reverse complement strand
CACTGAACCTGGTTGAATATTAGGTCCCCCAGATTCCAGTCACATTAAATAATCGTTCGAAATTATATTGCATATTCATCCAACCTGAGTTAAAAATGGATTAATTTTCTTAAGAATATTTGGTGCACTAAGATCTCTATCAAAAAACTGTTTTGTCCTTTTTAACGGTGAGTACGTTTATCTCAGCATCCAATTGCACAAATAGAGGCAATAAAATTGTATCAAGTGCTTAAGAATACGTACTACGAATTGTTCCTGAGATAGAGATTGTAGCTAGTCTTTGCAGATTTTCCAGCTTTTTCTGAGTATGCTTAACTTTAGTTTTTGGCCGCCAAACTAATGCATTTGTTATTCTGGGTCTTATTATAGATATAGACCCAATGAATCATCTTAGGTTTCAGTCTCCATTTTTTCCAAATGTTTTCTTACCTAGCCATAAGGCAGTTATAGCCTTGTTTATAATTCGATCCAAATGTAAGTTCCAATTATGTTTGCTATCAAAAATTACCCCTGATATTAGATCTTTTGAGAGAGGACTATTTGAGTTCCTTCCAAGTGCAAATCTGGGATAGTATATTTCCTTCTATGCGTAAATGAAATAATAGTAGTCTTGTGAGGGTTTATAGACCACCCTCATCTTTACACCACGCAATAGTTAAATTTAGAGCAAATTGCAATCTATCTCTGATAACATGTACATATTTCCCACGAACTATAATTACTATGTCATCGGCAAAACCAATTATTTCAGATCTTTGCGTTTCGAGATGTGATAGTAGTTCATCGACCAGTGACCACAACAGAGGTGAGAGAAATCCTCCTTGTGGGCAACCCTTCACAGTCCTTACCGAGACCGTTGACCTTCCATGACTGCTGCCTTAATTGTTAGACACATGCGTTGTTGGAAAACATCACAGTTGGCACACACGATACCTTGAGGCATGTTACTCCATATTTTCACAAACGTGTCTTAAAAGTTTCTACGGTTAGTTCTTTGGTAATCCCCAGTTTGCCCAGCATGTAGCCCCATCCATAGATGTCGAGAGGATTCAAATCATGTGAAGAGTCAGGCCATTTTTTCGATGAAATAAAATCCGGAAAATATGTCTTACACCACACCTGTGTATCTTTCGCCTGGTGAGATGGTGAAGAGTCTTTTTGGAATTAGTATGGTGCATTCTTGTAGTGTTTTTTGAGGACGGAAAGCAAATGGTTCTTCAAAACATTATCGATGTAATATCTACTGTTGATTTTCACATCAGGTTCAACGAACAATAAAGGAACCTTCAATGTGTTGGTGAAACATCCCCATACCATTACTATTGAAATATTCTGGAACTTTTGAACAACTTGACTATTACGAAGAATATCAGAAAGATGTGTACACCCGATCATTTTACTGGTTCTAATGATCCTGGGGCAGGAACTTTTTTTTCGTCTGAAACAGAATTTCACAATCACCGTGCCGCTTGAGAAGCTTCTGACATCTTTCGGCTCTGCAATCTTTTGCTTTTCAGTGAAACCATGCACCTATTGTTCGTTTGTTTGGATTCAGTCTAAAGTCGTTGACTGCGACATTACCAGTTGTTTGGTCATCTTTACCAAGATTTTCGTTTGATGGCTTCCAGACACCTGACAGCGTGTTTACGGCCAAGTCTGGAAGGTATTTTCCATGACCGGTGTCTTTGTAGCGTTTGATGGTTTGATATGAATTCTTTAATTCCGAGTGGTTTCAATTTCCTTTAAATAATACACGGTCTCCAATTTTTCAGAAACATATTTATAACGAGCTCCCTTTTTTGCTTTCATGATTACCTCGAGTCTCAAACGAATGAAAATTCAAAACAAACTTGCAAGTCGTGGTGACATTTGGACATCCTAAGTAACATTGCCAAAACAATCCAGCATTATTATGTTTTACGGAAGTTTTATTTTGGCACCAAGAGGTGCTTAAAGGTTTTATATTTTAGTCAAGCTTAAGAGAACCTACACAGCTTGTTTACAACAATCCTAAAACCTTGTTCTCTCAAGTTGCGTTTACTCCTATCAAAGGTTTTATCTCGACTTTATGAACTCGTAAAATGCTGTTTTGAAATGTCGTTTTTGGACTCAATCATATTATCTTAGTATGGTTAGTTGAAAAAGCATTTTAGAACTATTTTGCCCCCAGTAAATGCATTAAACGGCGGATTGGTTTTATAGTTGTCATTGTGAGGATAAATTGGCTTTTGTGGAATACTGTGATTTTTTTCTAATCGCCATATTAAAATATAAGAAATAATTGAAATGTGGAAAATAAATGCACCAAATTTTCAATGTTCTTTTAAAAAACCTTATGAATTTCACCAATTTTCAGGAAGTTTATGATTAATTTATTGCATATATTTATTTATTCTGGTTTTTGTTGTAGTAAAGTCACATAATTTCAGAGGCGTATTCATTTTTACCGCTTATCGTGCCAACCTTCACAAAAAATTAAATGCGCATACGATTTGTAGCATGTTACGCTGTAAAAAAATTGGAATTGTTTTGGATATTTTGCTAGCAAATAAAATTTACCGCAACACTAGGACTTTTTCTTTGGATATTATTTACAGC
This sequence comes from Aedes japonicus, assembly GCA_034211315.2. Classification (NCBI taxonomy): domain Eukaryota; kingdom Metazoa; phylum Arthropoda; class Insecta; order Diptera; family Culicidae; genus Aedes; species Aedes japonicus. The sequence goes on along the minus strand of JASCZW010010074.1, from coordinate 36,127 downwards.
AAAATGATTCAGAAGAGCAAAGAATCGAACAAAGCACAAAAACAAAACCAACCACGATATCACAGTGAAGTTTGACTGATGTGGCCATTCTGAAGAAAGCTGGTTTTCATGGCAGCCAATAGGTTTTACGAGAGTTCTCAAGTGGTCCTAACATCTTTCACTAGATCATTTTCAAAATCTTAATGGTCTTCTAGAAATTTTATTAACTTGTTCTGCACTTTGTACAATTTTTGGCTTTAAAGCAGCATAGAGGTAGACAAAACCATTTTGAGTGTAGTTTTATCAACAAAACCGGGACGAGTGCTATTCTGCTACACAGATAAAAAGACACACTGAATTTTCTGCGTTATCTAATGCACATAAAGGGAATGCTAGATTTGGGCAGAAAATAATGGGATATTTCATGTAAATTTAAGCCAGATAACGCCTAAATCCAGCTTGTTGCATGAAAGATTGCAAACAATATCGTTGTTTACGCTCCTTTAGCTTGGAATTACACGAGGGGAAATTTTACGCGCTTGTTAAAATTAATTATTTTTTTCTGTGTATATAATTTCAGATCATCCATGGATATTCCAAGTATTGTAAAATATGTGTGTTTCAATTTTTTTTTCTCATAGCTACTATATTGTCTTAACTTTCAGGTTTACAAATGGAATTGTTACTATCATTCTTACATTTACTTACTATATTAAATATCATTATAATAATCATTCACTATATTTTTTATCAGTTCAATATTCACTATATTTTATGTATTACTACATGACATTGAATATATATTGAGCAGGGAGGGAGCATCAGGGTATCATTCAACCTGGAATTGGACAATGGAGTGGTATGACAACCGGCGTCTATAAGGGAATAAACAGTATCATTTTCTTGTCCTACCGATTCGATTGTGATGTTGCGAATTCTACTCCAACAGTTTCAGCGTGAGTGACGCGCCCTTCTTAACAAGCCATCCCGTAGAGAGCTTAATGAGTATTGCGAATTAAACTAAAATTGTTACTTGGAATAATGTATAAGAAAAATATGCAAACCATGTTTTGATTTAACTGTTTGGACAAGCTTCTCCCGCCGCACAGAAAAAAATAATTTATTTTAACAAGCGTGTAAAATTTCCCCTCGTGTAATTCTAAGCCAAACGAGCGTAAACAACGATGTTGCTTGTAATTTTTCATACAACAGGCTAGATTTAGGCGTTATCTGGCTTAAATTTACATGAAATATTCCATTATTTTCTGCCAAATCTAGCATTTCCTTTATGTGCATTAGATAACGCAGAAAATTCAGTGTTTCTTTTTATCTGTGCGGCCCTGTTAACCTTTGCCAATTTATGTTGAACTCTTGAGCTGATTTTGATTCGCCTGCCATTTTTTCAAATTGCTTTCAAAATTATCTAAATTCGCTCGATTGATCGAAGCTCTGGACAATTTGGAGATTTATGTCACGCGGAACCATAATGATCCTATAATCCTCGTAGCATTTCGTAGTCGCTGTTGCGTAGTAGTGTAATGTCAAATCTTGCAATACGGGCAGAACGATGGTGCTCTGCTGAACTAAAGTGAACTTGAATCGAAAACAAGTGTAATATTGATGGAAGACAGATTTCGCCAGGTTTCTGCAACACAGAAAACCAATTAACTGCGGAGAGAGGCTAGCTGGAGTTGCACTTCTGTATGCTGTAGCATTACGGTAACTGCTCGTCAGCAGATCTGACAGCGAATTTATAGCGAACAGAACGATCAGATGTCAACGTCGTGTTTGGAAATGGCAATCTGATGGTTCCGTTTATTCGAAGGCCGCAGAACGATCTGTGTATATAGAGTCTACTTGATGACCGCGTTCCATTTTGCGGATGACGAACGATGTAAATATGGTAAGGTTGGTCGCTGTTCAGCGCTTGGGCATAAAAACGTGTTGGCCATGAGAAATAGTCTGTGAATAGTCATGGTCCAGCCTTTGAAGAACAAATAATTCAAATATTTATTGCCTCACAAACTCCTTTGCAATTAGTGACAGGCGGTGGCATAAAATTTGGGAAAGCAACTTGTAGGTGGCTGTCAGTAGCGTGATTGCACGATAATTGCAGCAATCCAGCTTGTCGCCCTTTTTATAGATAAGACACACTATTCCTTCCATCCAATCCTCCGGTAAACATTCCTCCTCCCAAATCTTGGTAATTACCCCGTGCAGTGCGCTGACCAGTGCTTCACCACCGTATTGCCGTTCAGGTGCTCGTCGAAGTAATGCTTCCACCTTTCAATCACCTCATACTCGCCTGTGAGAAGGTTACCTTCCAGGTCACATATCGGCTTGTGGTACGTAGCCTTTGCGCAAGCTTTTCAATTTCTCGTAGAATTCTCATGATGTGTTGTAAGCACGGTACAGAACCCGTAACGCTGGTAGATCACCTTTTCGTGGTGCGTTCAGATCTACCACCGAACCCTAGTACTAATTGATTCAAACTGGGGAACATATTTGTTTTTGTAGTCAAAAGAACGTATAATAGTCTTTATTACATTTTATGTCTTGTGAAAAGTGACAATACTCGGGCTGCGCCACCGAGGATGAGCTTGGAATAAAGAAAACATGGTTAGTCTTCATTTATGTGATTTCTCATTTTCTATTTGATGCTCTATAGTTTGAATTGATTACGACTAGGGTTCTGATGCATGGTCAGTATCGGAGTTATTGTTTGTTTTGTTGCAATGAATCCGGTTTTAACTGATAAAGGGGCGCGCCTTTGAAGAGTGCTATCGCTCACAAAGGGTTCAAACAGCGGAAACTTTCAATTAAGCCTGAATTATTTCCAACAAACAAACAATGACAACTGTAACAACACCGAATACTTCATCATTTCTCAATAGTGATGAAGTAACTCGATATGCACTAAACAAAGGATACGGGATATAATACAATAGATCAAATTACTGGTCGCAGTGGTTTATGTCCCGAACAGAGGAAAAAAAAAAGCACGGTACAGTGCTTCCATTGCCTTGCGGTCTCGATCTTCCGTCTGGTGCTATTTCCTTCGAAAAATTGAGTTTTGCCTGTTCCGTGCCTGTCTATACCGTTCCACATTCGCTTTCGTACGGTGTTGCAGCATTCTCGCCCGTGCTGCTCCAAACTGCTCTTCCGTTGGTAGGGCTGCTTCTAGCTGTTGCGCGTATTCCTGGGCAACTCCGGTTTCCCGTAGTAGCTCAATGTTAGGTCATGGCGTCCAAATTCGACGCGTGTTGAACACCGTCGAGAGGTTTGAGCGCATACATACTGCAACTAGGCAGTGGTCTGAGTCTATATGCGGGCTGCGGTAAATGCAAACGTTGATGATATCGGAAGAGCATTTCCCGTCGATTAGAACATCGTCGATTTGATTCTCTGTTCGTTGGTCAGGTGGTCTCAAAATGGCTTTGTGGATGTCTTTACGGGGAAAGAAGGTACTTCGGACTTCTAGACCACGTTTCGACCACATCGTTCAATACGGTATGCAGGTTGTTAGGCCCTATTACCGGTCTGTACATAGCCTCCTGCCCTACCTGAGCATTCATGGCACCAATGACAACTTTTATGTTCCGCAGCGGATAGCCGTCATACACTTGCTCTAGATGCGCATAGAACGCTTCTTTTTTGTCGTCGGGTTTCCCTTCGTGTGGGCAGTGTACGTTGATGATGCTGTAGTTGAAGAACTGACCCTTGATCCTCAGCTTGCACATTCTCGCATTGATCGGAAACCATCCAATCATGCGTTGACGCATTTTGCCCAGCACTAAAAAGCCGGTGCCAAGATTGTTTGTGGTACCACAGCTCTGGTAAGCAGTAGCCGCTCTACGACCGCTTTACCATATCTTCTGTACTGTCCAGCAAACCTCCTGCAGTGCTACGACTTCGAAGTTACGTGGTTGAAGCTCGTCGTACATTATCCTATCGCAGCCAGGTAAGCAGAACTATTTGTCGCCTAGGTTTTTGCCGATTGTTCCGGTCTGTATTAACTTCTGTATTATATGGAACATTGCATTTTTGAGGGTAGTTTGTTTGACCTTTTTCAACTGCCTGTCTCACCGGAGGACCATCGTGCACAACACTGTTTAGCGTCCTAGGATTGGAGAACAGAAGCTGTTTTGAGCCGCCCCTAACATGGAGAGCAGACGCTCAGATAGACTGCACCCTTTGAAGATGGCAGCCCCTCTTCCTTGTTAGCATATGACCAAGGTCCCATCGGGGTTGGTTACCTTACCTTTCCTACGGTTACTCATACCCCAGTTGGCACCACGGGGAGGTAGGGATAGGAGTTACTGGACAAGAGGCTAAGCATCGCAGTAGGATCTATTTTATACCTGCAGGTTCGCAAGATACCTATGGTACGCATTGTCCAGTAATTCACCAACCACCAATCAATCAGGCAAACAATTGAAGTTCGCGAATAGTTCCGCATGCACTTTCTGTGGTTGTTCAAGTTCAGATTAAGTAATAAGTAATAAATGTGCTTTCAGTGGAGCTTCCAAGTTCAGGTTGAGTTCTAAAATTACTTTTTCGTGAAACAAGTTCAGCTTAAATACGACATGTTCTTACCGAAGGCTTCAAAGTTCAGGGAAATTCTTCACCTAGCACTTGTTTATGAAATCAGAAATTTGGGTAAAATCAATTTGTTTTCCATATAGTCAGCATGCAGTGGTAGTTGGCATACAGATTTCATCTTGGAGTACTCGAGTTAGAGGCTGGCGATAATCTCAATTAAATCAAATAATAGTTTATCATATATTATCAATGATTATAATTCAACACAGCAGCTTGTAAGAGTTAGATAAGTGTTCACGTATGGTTTTATTTTTTGTTTCGTAAAGTTGATTTCCTTTAGAGCTGAATAGAGTTCTCTTCAGCAACTGTAACAAACTTCTTGTGTACATTAAATATTACTCTGGAAGTTGTGAGGCATGCTGTTAGAAGAATAATCATGGAATGTGAACTTAAAAGTTTGTTTTATTTCTTAAACAGTAGGTTGCATACCATTCTATTCACGATCCCTCGTTTAGCTTGTTAGGCCAATTTCTATCCATTTATCTGAAACATTGCTTGCTTGAGTGGACACCCATAAAGGGGGGATATACAGTTAGAATGACCAAAAAATTCAATTTTTTCTGGCATTAAAAGTTAGTAAATTTCCCGTAGAATACGCTCCTGAAACCTTTTTTTTTTTCGAAATTCGAACTCCTAGTATTTCTTTTTGTCGTTTTCCGAAGGCAGCAGATATTTTTCGATAAATGAAAATTTCAACGCGTTTTTCTCAAAACAGCATTTCCGGAGTTTATTCGTAGCAGACACACGTATACATTTCTGTAATTGAATTAAGACGAGACTTATTGCAGCACTAAATAACGTTCAATACCGCATCAATATTGAATCAGTCTCGAAAAAGTCGAGTTTCTTTTCGGAACTGCTTTTGACCTCCAAAAGCAAAATTTAGTCTTACGAAGTATCCCAAATTGCTTGTAATTTCTCTTGTCCGGTACAATCACGAATTTCAAACTCGGAGCTGAAATTCTGTCCCACAAGGCTTCGAATAACACGACAGCAAGGTGAGCATCGACTAATGAAACATGCCGAAAGTGGTGGGTAGATTGATGACTGCGTTCATTTTGCAGTCAACTTTGCGTGATCCAATGTCCTGGTGGTACATGCTTATACTTTGCCTCTCTGTTTAAGTAGAAAGGTGTCCATCTATTTGAAATATGATGCTCAGGCCTAGAGTGAAAGAAAATACTGACCATGTTGTAGCAAGTAGCGCCAGAAGTACATTATTCATCTGCTTCCTGTTTATGGTAGTTCAGCTTCGTCAGCAGATCGAATCTCAATAAGGATAGCTGCAAGGTGTGCTTACCCTGCACTAGCCGAAAAACGTACGGAAGGTTCACGTGTGACCGAGGTAAAAGTTGCTCTCGGTTGGCAGGGCTTCAAATATCAAATGGCCAACAAAAGCTGGTAGCAAAGTGCTTTTTCCCGACGATATACAGGTAGAGTGTATGTTTTACTGACGTTCGCATTTGTTTGCTGGATCCGATTGAGGATTTCGTCATAAATCAAACAAATTTGCGGTAATTTGTACATCACTTCGGGTTCGGACCGACGATGGGTAAAGATGGATGACGAGATTATGTGCTGGATTATGGAATGGAGCGATGCAACAAGGTTAAGGTGGAATGAAAATTGACATTCGTTGCTCATTTGTATATTTTTTCCAATACTCCTAAATATTTGTTAGTATGAATACAGAAACAATCCGTTCGGCTTCAATTTATATCACATAATTTCGAATATTTATTAGGGTGGTTGAAATTAAAGTTTCAGCTTCACCCCACTGAATCGATTCTAAATCAAGTCTAACTAAATCAAGTAATAACTTTCAGATTTTTCCGGCAACACTGCTTGCATGTTATATGACACAGTAGCCTAAGTTTTTGCCACCATGCTTCGCACCAGATACCCAAATGTTCCCTGCTGATTAGATGACGGCGCATTACTCCAGAACATCATCTCGCTAATTATTTAATATCTAATCATGCCGATGTGCAATCGAGAAGTGGTCAACGGCCTGGTGAAGCTCGTAAGGAGGATCAGAATAAAACGTTTGGTTTTCTTATACTAATTCCCCTAGAAACTGCAAAGTACCGGTGTAGGTAGAGTACGCAACCTATTGAGCTCAAATCTGGATCTTGAATCCATTGAAATCAATTAAGTGGGGAAGAGCTGAGTTGATATTTTGAATAACCTTCATATCTATATATCACTATTGTAGCTAAATCTGAGGCAACATAAAATGAAGTATCCGAACATTTGATATGAGGCATTTTGGAAAATTGCTGTTTGGTCTACTTTTGAAGAAGTCTAGTGATTGATCATGGGGAAGAAGTCTAGTGATTGATCATGGGGTGTGGAAGTAGTTCGCCTCCCCGCGGTGCACCCTGGAAACGTTAAGCTCCCCTTAATGGCTAAACGAACTACAACAGAGGAAGCGCCATACGGCGCAGGAGCCGGCAGGAGGTCGTAAGCGGTCGTGACATGGGTGACATGGCTTTCTCGATCGGAGGAGGGACCATACGACGCGAGGTTCGGCAGGTACCGTAAGCGGTCGGGTAGGGAGATCGCGGACAATCTGGACAGACCACCAGACGTCCCGAACCCTGCTTGGATCCAGGAGCATCTCGATCGAATCAGCGTCAGGTCGGCGAAGCTAACTACTAAAGACCTATGTAGTTAGACATAGTGGGTGCGTAAAGCACACTAGCCCGAAAGGTGGTTCCGGGGAGGGCTGGGGCTCAAGGCACGGGTGGGTTTTTAGTGGGTCGAGGAATTGGCACCCTCATCCCCACACCCTGAGTTCTGCAGGAGTCTGTTTGCAGATTTTCCATCCCGTCAAAAAAAAAAAAAAAAAAACAAAGTGATTGATCATGTTGAAAGTAAACTGTGGACCTACCACAAACTGCGAGATTGGCAAAGTGCAGCCGTGTAATTTGCGCAAGACTTCTGTGATAAGTAAAGAATCAGGCCTGATTATTGGTCTAATTACTGAAGGCTTTTCCTGGATTCAACGACCATTCTTTCCTGGCTACGGTGTGATTATCGACGATACAAACAATTTGTTGCATGCAGAGTTGGAGAACTGTTGACGATAACCGACGTTGGCGCTGGGTTCCCTCCAAGAAAAATCCGGTGGACATTGCGACTAAGTGGGGAAATGGCCCAGATTTAGCTGCAACAGTGTCTGATTTAGCGGTCCATTTCTGCAGTTGTCAGAATCAGATATCTATGCCAGAGGGCGGAAAATTTTCTTATCCGAGAGGCGCAACTGCGATGCTTTCCAGACGAGATAGCGGTCCTTAAACGGAATAAATTGGCGTTGACGAACGAGCAGATGCCTTTGGAGAAAACTTCGAGTGGATAGCAGAATTGGAGCGGCACCAAACATCAAGAATAAAAAGAAGTTTCCAGTTATACTTCCTAGGAAGGACACGTTCACTGATCTGCTACTAGATAGCTACTATCGTAGATACCTAGACGGCAACTCGGAAAAAAATGTAAATGAGGTTCACCAACGATACGGCATCCCAAGGAGGACAGCGGTAACCAGTGCAGCGACGGCATGCCAATGGTGCCGAATCGTGTTTGCCCAAGGCTTCTCGCGTGGCACCATTGCCACTAGCAAGGATGGCATCATTTGTACTCCCGTTTACATGTACTGGCTTAGATTTCTTTGAGGGTCTGGTGAAAATTGGTAGAAGCAATACGAAACCCTGGATCACCCTGTTTACATGTTTAACGATAAGGGTGGGGCACGTTAAAGTGGCTCACAACCTATCGACGGAATTCTGAGTGAAGTGCATCAGGCGATTCATCTGCCGACGAGGATCACTTGCGGATATCTAGCAAGTGAGGAGGAAGCAGACTTTTGAAAGAGCAAGTTGAGTAGATGGCTCTCGTCACCTTTTCGGGTGCTACTACGAAGTGGGTGTTCAACCCTCCTGGAACTCCACACATGGGTGGAGCTTGGGAGAAGATGGTGCGCTCCATCAAAACTGCCGTAGAAACAGCCTACATCAACAACCGCAAGTTAGACGACGAAGCCTTGGAGACATTCATGGTTGAAGCCGAAGCAATTGTCAACAGCCGTCCATTGACATATCTGCCACTGGCGTTGGGAGAAACTGACGCGCTTAAACCGATCAATTTACTGTTGAGCAACTCAAGTGGAGCACGGCAACTAGCAGTTGTAGCAACAGATCCAGCAGACGCTCTACGCTCAACGTGGAACCAAGCAGCATCAGCTCAACGTGCTTTGGAACAGGTGGATTAGAGAGTATCTCCTAACGCTTTCGAAGCGACCGAAGTGGTGAGGCGAGGTGAAGCCGAGGGACAGTTAGTAGTCATAGTAAGCGAAGGCAAGAGGAACGCAAGAGTGGACGAGAGGCCGTATTGTCCAAGTAATCTAAGGGATGCATGCAAGGCGGCTTATGCGCAGGCTGGTGAGTAGGTTGGCTGTTCTAGAGGTTGATAGTGATCGTAAAACTGGACCTGGTGGCCAGTGTTACGGGAGAGAGAATATTACCACTGGGAACACTGTTCGTGAAGATACAGTAGGGGCCTGAAATTGCCAACAACACTGTCAAAAAGACTATCACGGTGACAGACAGGAAAAGAGGATGGATATAGTGTGCAAAGAGCGACATCGTCTTTATGCAAAAAACTATTGACCATCATACAATCGCTAAGCGAAGATTCTTTGTTCAATGGTCCTTTGATATAAGTTATCCTTCAATTACTTACTGTTTAAGAAGCCTTTAATTTGTTGTTCCTACCTTAGTTCATGCAAATATCGATAAACTGTAAGTTTCTTATTATATTTTTCTGAAGCTAACCTAATTCTATAATTACTATTTATAAAAAGAAGTGGTGTTACAATACACATGCACACACATTTTTGTAAGTGGTTTAAACCTATCGAATTACACTAAATTCCAATAAAAGGAACATTTTTACCTGTTTGAAGAAGTTTTTAGGACAATTATAGAATACTAATTTTATTGCTTTCTCGATTTGCAACTTTTTGTTTAAAAAGAATGTAGTAGAAAAAAAATGCAACAGCCAAGCATGATCTTGACGACATTCATTTTAGGTCGGATATTTTTTAAATTCTCAGGGAAAAAATAATCGCATATAAGCTATGTTTTTGCAAAGCAGGTTTATTTAACCTTCTCTCCTAGGCTTAATGCCCGCACCTTGGACATCACGCTTCCCATCAAATTCTATGCAACACTTGCGCCATCTTTCTTACACGCTTTCAGCCACTCTTTTTTCAAAAAAAAAAATCGTTTTTGAAGATTTTCCCTGTTTGTCTTGGCTTGCCATGAACTATCGCCCAGAATTTTTCTATTGGGTGACGTTCTGGCGAGTTAGACGGATTGCCTTCATCGGCCAAAACAGAGTTTCACCTTTGTGGGACCGGAGGAAAAGTGACAGGCGCTTCTGGAGGCCGTTGTTGGTGCCGGTTGTTATACACGGCTTGCTGAATTTACCACACTCACAGATCTCTTGCACTTTTTGGCAAATGTGTCCGACTTTCTTTTTCCGGAACTTCTCCGAAACATCCAGGTGGGACCTGTCGATGAAAAACTCCTGGCCGGGAATCTGCTTGGCGCCTGCTTTAAAGTACGTCATCAAATACGATACATTTCAACTGCACGAACCAATCGCGGTACAGCTTCCTGGCGTGGGATTTGGCCATTGTATTCTGTTCATCGCGTTGGTCAGGTGCCTTCCTTACCTTGAAGCTCGCTTCACCTTCCAGCTCTCTTCACTGTCTGTTGGTCGAACAAGATGGAAGAATTGGCCACGTCCCGAATCGAAGGGTTCTGATTGAATGTGAAGTAATCAAGTAAATCCCTTTTGCGATTTTGCGATCACAGGGTTGGTCGTCTTCGCTTTTCTCCCGCTGCCAGTTCGTTACTGGGTCGTCCGGGTCTTCTTGATCGATTTCACGACACGGGACACGGTTGAATTGTCGATTCTCAACTGTTTGGCCAACAAGTGGATCTGTTGGACAGGTCTAGATTTTACACTCATGCATTGTTTATGATATTGTATGCAAAGCTCACCTTTGTTAGCCATAATTCTTCCAAGTTGCTACTTCGTGTGAAATAAAAAACCTATGCATAATAAAAATAGTCTGATTTTTTTTTCATTGTCTATTTGGTCTGTTGGTGGGAAAAATCGCCATGTGGACAGGATAGTGAAATTGGACACCGTTTACACAAACCAACAGGAGCTCATCGCTGTGATCACAGGACACCAACAGGAGCTCATCATCCATAGTGATGAGTTCCGTCTTGTAAAAACACTGGAAGAAGGAAAGTACCGTGGTACAAATAAAGGTCCGATTAGTGACTCTAACAATAGGCTTTTCGAGCTATAAAGGGTGATACGGTCAAAATTTGGTCAAGGGAAAACGCGTGTAAATCGGTGAAATCGTTTATTTAAAAAATCAAATTAAATTTCTTTTTCAAGTTCAATTAGTATAAAATTCAGGAAAAATATTAAGTTAGGCTTCCGCTTTTCCAAATCCGAATTGCCGGGCCTTACGCTTGACCCCTGCCATCAGATTTTGTACAGCCACCTTGTCCACCTTCTTCGCCGCAGAAAGCCAGTTTGCCTTGAACTGCTGCTCGTCCTTAGCAGTTTTTTTGGTCTTCTTTAGGTTCCGCTTGACAATAGCCCAGTATTTCTCAATTGGGCGGAGCTCTGGCGTGTTGGGAGGGTTCTTGTCCTTGGGAACCACCTGCACGTTGTTGGCGGCGTACCACTCCATGGCCTTTTTACCGTAATGGCAAGATGCCAAATCCGGCCAAAACAGTACGGAACAACCGTGTTTCTTCAGGAAAGGCAGCAGACGTTTATTCAAACACTCTTTCACGTAAATTTCTTGGTTGACAGTCCCGGAAGCTATGAAAATGCTGCTTTACAAGCCACAGGTACAGATGGCTTGCCAAACCAGATATTTCTTTGCGAACTTTGACAGTTTCGTGTGCTTGAAAATATCTGCTACCTTTCCCCTTCCTTTTGCCGTATAAAACTCCTGTCCCGGAAGCTTGTAGTCGGCTTTGACATAGGTTTCGTCGTCCATTACCACGCAGTCAAACTTCGTCAGCATCGTCGTGTACAGCCTCCGGGATCGCGCTTTGGCCGTATTTTGTTTATCATCGCGATTTGGAGTCACTACCTTCTTGTAAGTCGATAGTCCGGCTCGTTTTTTGGCTCGATGCACGGTTGTAGACGACACACCCAGCTTATTTCCGGCATCTCGGAGAGATAGGTTAGGGTTTCGCTTGAAACTACCGGCAACTCTCTTTGTCGTCTCAGCGGCTTCCGGTTTTCGATTTCCCCCCGATCCAGACTTCCTGGCTGTCGACAAACGTTCCCCAAACACTTTAATTACATTTGTAACGGTTGATTTGGCAACTTTTAGCGATTTTGCCAACTTTGCGTGCGAGTAGCTCGGATTTTCGCGATGCGCGAGCAAAATTTTGATACGCTGCTCTTCTTGCTTGGACGGCATTTTGACAACTGAAGAGTGAATTCCAAAATCAAAATAGGAGCAACATTCTACACAGACACACCTTCAAAATGAGGGGTGTTCAGGTTTTTTAAATGCAAAATTGAAAGAAATACGTCAAGTTGAAATTGACCAAATTTTGACCGTATCGCCCTTTAGAAGCTCAACTGGGCCTAGCGTTGTGGTGTTGGCAAGGCAGCAGGGTCCGACGATATTGGTTATCCTCTCTTGAGAAAATTGCCACTTATTGTTCGGTTTGCTCTTTTTGACACGATGAATGATGTTTGGTAATTCGGCCTGATTTCGGACGTGTGGAAAGAAGGGTTGTTCATTCTTTTTCTCAAACCTTGGATGGATAAGACCCAAACGGATGGTTATAAAGGGTGTCCCACATCAAGTTGTATTACGAAAAAAAAACGCTGTAGAAAATTGCTCATTGGGTATTTTCTCTTGAAAATTTGAGTAGAAGTAGTTTAGAGTGTTTTTTTGTTTTATTTATATCGCTGATAGTTTTTAGAAAATTGGATAAGTTTGCTCACCCGAAAAGCAACGTAGCGAATTGATTTTCCGCAAGCATCTGGAAAATCCTCACTTCCTTCTTAACGACATTGGAAAACAACTCGGAGTAGTGCAGTCAACGTTGATTTCGCGATTAAACGTTACTACAAAACTCAGAGCATCGAACGGAAGGAGAACTCAGTCGTTGTCAGCGAACAAACGCTTCCAGAAATTTCCTGCGACGCAATTAATTTGTGAGTCGTTCCACACAGAAGAAAAGAAGAAGAAGAAGCAGAAAACAAATTGCGTCGTTATGTCGGTGCGTGTGATTGGTGTTCGGTCGGTTCGCTGAGCGTATAAATATGGAACCCGTACACGTGCATCACTCATTCCAGTTTGAACAAGCGACACGTTCGGTCGTGTTTTTCGCTCACTCGCAGTAAAAGTTTTTTCCCCCGTTTTTCCCCTCGTCCGCTTTCTCGCGATTGCGTGTTCGGTTCGCGATCTATCGCCTGCGCTTGCTCATCTACTGGTGGTGGCAAAGCAGAAAAAAGTGTTTCAAAGTTTGGAAAAAATTCCCGCTCGACCTATTGCCGTGGCAATGGGTCGTAAAAATCGACCAACGGCGACATCCGCTCCCGAAACATTACCGCAACCGGGCAGCTCCAAGCGACTGCGCCACGATGACACCGATCCAGTGGATCGTAACGCTCGTCTCCTAGCGAGCAACCAATTCGCAGTGCTTCCAGTCCAGGAGGTGCCGAAGAAGGTGAAGGTTCCCCGCTCTTCACCACATCAAAGGACATTGCTGCACTCAGAACCGAGCTTGCAGCTATCCAAATTCATCCGCTGTACAAGCTGTGCAGTAATGGCACCAAAATTATGTGCTCGACGGAGGCTGACTACCGTGCTGTCGGCGCTCACCTAGTCGCAAAGAAACACGAGTTCTACACTCACGATGCGCCCGGAAGCAAGCCAATGAAGGTGATTCTGCGTGGCCTTCCAGAACTCACACCGGAGTCAATTTTTACAGAGCTACAAGCGGCGGCACTAAAGCCTCAGAAGGTGTTCCCCATCAGGCGCCAACAACACGGTAACTACCGGGACCAACTCTATCTGGTGCACCTTGTGAAGGGATCCATCACGATGGCGGAACTGATAAAAACACGGGCCCTTTTCGACGTCATCGTCGAGTGGGACCGGTATCGTCCGAGACAGCGCGACGTGACGCAATGTGGCAACTGCCTTGCGTTCGGCCATGGAACTCGTAACTGCCACATGAAACCGCGATGTGGCAAATGTGCTGGAGCCCACAGCACCAACGATTGTGCCCCGATGGAAGAAGGTGCCCTACCGAAGTGCGCAAATTGTGGCGCAAACCATGAAAGCAGCAATCGGACCTGCCCAAAACGTGCTGAATTCTTGGCGATCCGCAAGAAGTCATCCACCAAATCCGCCTGCTCAACGCCGTCCGCCACCTCCGATGAACGAGGAGAACTTCCCGTCACTTCGGTATCAGGTGCCAAACCTACCACCGATCCCATTAAATCAGCGCCAAGCAAACCGCCCGTCAGCTTCCGTTCATAATCGTTTCGCAGCAGCTGCCGCCGCCCCCAACCCGACTCCTCCTCCAGGTTGGGGCAATCCAAGTTGCAGTACTTCAACGCAACCACCCGTCGATGGACAGCTCTACGACTCGGAGCAAATGGTGGAGTTCGTGCAAGAGCTCTATCGCCAACTACGTTCCTGCCGCTCCAAGGAGGAACAGCTCAAAGCCGCCACGTCCGTGACGATGAAATTTATTTTCAAACATGGACCGTAAACGCACCATCAGCATCCTCAACTGGAATGCTTGTTCCATCCGGAACAAAACTCTTGAGCTCGGTGACTTCCTTAACAGGAAGGCCATCGACATCGCCATCGTCACCGAGACACACCTAAAACCGGAAATCAGCATCGTCATCCCAGGATACCGGATTGTGCGACTTGATCGTAGCGGCTCTAGTGGAGGAGGAGTCGCGATTGCCCTGCACTACAACATCAACTGCCATCTGCTTCCGAGTTTTCAGCTGCAGTCCATCGAAGCCATCGGAGTCGAGGTCGAAACTCCTGTCGGCCCAATCACCATCATCGCGGCCTATTGTCCCAAGCAAGCCAGTACCAACAACGGAACAACAACGGCCCTGCGAAACGACATCCGTAAGCTAACTCGGAGGCAGGGGCAGTTCATCATCGCCGGCGACCTTAATGCGAAACACGAAGCCTGGGGGAACACTCGGCGGAATCGGAACGGAATTATTCTACAGGAAGACCTGGAAGAGGGACATTACACCGTCCTGGGCCCGGATACTCCCACCCGGTTGAGCCGATCCGGGGTCCATTCGACAATCGACATCTTCCTCACCAACATGGGGAACAACATCGCCCAGCCGATCGTACACCAGGAGCTCAGCTCGGACCACTATCCGGTGGTGGCCGAAGTCGGGTCCTCGGTCAACCGGCATCGAATCACCAGACGGAACTACCATCGCGCCAGTTGGGAGAGGTTTCGACAACACGTTGACGACAACATCGATTTCGACATGCACCTTGATTCCGTTGATGACATCGAGCGGCAGCTGCAGAGCATCGAGCAAGCGATCTCCCAGGCCCGGGAGCAACACGTACCGGAGATTGATCAGGTGAGTGACTCTGTACCCATTGATAGACCCACTAAAGAACTTATTCAATTGCGCAACGCCATTCGAAGGCAATACCAGCGAACTGGTTTGCCAACGCTTAAACGTCACTGTAATCGAGCGACCAAAATTATTAAGGCCAGAATGGTGGACCTTAAAAATAACAATTTTGCCGACAAGATCCGCTCTCTCCCAGATTGTGCTAAGCCGTTCTGGAAGTTGACAAAAATTTTAAAAACTAAGCCAAGGCCCATTCCACCGTTGATCCCATTAGACAGCAATAGCTCTAAGGATCGGTTGATAACTCCCGCAGAGAAGGCTGCTGAGATAAGTCAACACTTCGTCAGCTCCCATAATCTGGGACAAAACATCGTCAGTCCACATGAAGCTGCCGTTAGCGCGCTTATTACTAACATCCATCTAAGCCCCAACGACTTCACAGAGGAGTTGGAGATCTCAACTGACGAATTGTTGGCTTATATCAAATGCTCAAAGAACATGAAGGCCCCAGGTTTCGATAACATCCTGAACTTGGAGCTCAAGCAACTGAGCCCCCAGTTCTATAACCATCTGGCGATGGTTTTCAATCATTGCCTCCGACTTGGCTACTTCCCCTCGTGTTGGAAGTCAGCCAAAGTCATACCCATCCAGAAACCTGGGAAAGATCCTTCATGTTCCAAGAGCTATAGGCCCATCAGCCTTCTCTCAGGATTATCCAAGCTATTTGAGAAAGCGATCCACCGTCGGCTTCTTTCATCTGCCGACGAGCTGAACATCTTGCTTGACGAACAATTTGGCTTCCGACGTGGTCGGTCGACTATCCACCAACTTAATCGAGTCAGTAACATCCTCAGACGGAACAAGTCTGTTTCGAAATCATCTGTCATGGCACTTCTCGATATCGAGAAGGCCTTTGATAACGTATGGCATGATGGCCTGGTGTACAAGCTGCATCGATACAATCTTCCCATCTATCTGGTGAAGATAATTAAAAACTATCTGATGGACAGGACATTCCGTGTTTCGTTGCATGGTGCAGTTTCCGGTAGTCAGGAGATCTCTGCCGGTGTTCCGCAGGGAAGTATATTAGGTCCACTTCTGTTCAATCTATTCACCTCGGATATACCCCCGCTCCCTGAAAATGGTTCTCTGTCGTTGTTCGCCGATGATACCGCAGTCGTCCACAATGGTAGGGTAATTAGAGCGCTTGCCGCGAAACTGCAGCGAAGCCTGAATGTTCTGTCAGAATACTTCACTGAATGGAAGATTTGTATCAATGCGGCGAAGACCCAGGTCATCCTATTTCCACACTCCAACTCTCCTAGACTTGTTCCGCCTGAGGATTGTAAAATAAACCTAAACAACACAACGGTGGAATGGGCTAAATCAGCTGTCTATCTTGGCGTTACCATAGACAGCAAGCTTATTTTCAGGGAACAGGTTGACAAAACTGTCACAAAGTGTAACGTTCTGTTGAAGCTACTGTACCCATTGATCAACAGAAGGTCTACATTATCCCTGAAAAACAGGCTTGCTGTCTACAAGCAAATCATACTTCCAGTCATCGAGTACGGCATGCCAATCTGGGAGAGCTGCGCAAAAACACATCACCTGAAACTTCAGCGTGTTCAAAATAAGTTCCTCAGGATGATCCTGAACACCCCTCCGAGGACAAGAACATCTGAGGTCCACCGTCTGGCCGAAATAAAAATGCTCGACGATCGCTTTAGTGAGTCTATCAATCGGTACAGGGCACGCTGCCTGACATCGGATCACCAGATCATCCGGAATCTGGTTCCCCACCCCTAGGATTTTCAAATTGTAGTTTTAGTTGTAGATTAGGTAGGTTATCAAATTTTAAAACTATCAATGCCCCAAGGGCTGAACTGAAAATTGAATGTAAAACACATATCACACTAAACACACCAAACACAGAAAATTTAAAATTAAACAAAGCTGAAGAGCCCAATGGGCTGAAACACTTAAAATGTTAAAATTAGTATGTAAGACAAATGAATTGGAAATATAAAACATGTTAAGCGTGCATCACTCAGAAGTAATCCAACCGCCACCAAGTGAAGATCCAAAGGAGGAACCAACAGCCATTACCAGTATTCAACAGCAGCAGTAGTTACCTTCAGTGGTAAACGAAACCAGAACCCTTTGTATCAAGCTAATTGAAGACAGTGGAATAAATGTAGTAGAGCAGTAAAGAAATTGTTTCTCTAACTTGCCCACGTGTTGAGTTGCGTCACGAACGGTCTTTCTCAAGGCCACAGAGTTGAATAGTAGTGACGCACAAAAACCTTGGCTCGGTGTTAGCGTTCCGATATCCAGTCCACCACTCCGCCTGATATTATTATGTTCATGGCCGAACATAACTGGTCCTTCGAGCCGGATACGAAGCAGTAGTGAAGGTGCCGACATCGCGTAGGACATCAGTATTCTTCAACGCAAACATCGCAACGCTTGGTGAGTAGAAGTGAAAAAACATTACTGCGTAGTATTCCTCACTAGCAGCAAGAACGTGAAGAAAAAGTGTGCCATCGTAGGAAGCATTCGATTGTTGTGTATTCACCGTCGCGTAGTGTATGTGAATCCGTCACCTCTTTTCGTGCTATTTTCCGTGGTGACAAGCGCGTCGGCTCGTGTGCTTCCGATTCCGAGATAATTTGTCGCGTGAACATATTCCGTCGTGTGTGAATTCGTAAGACAGTGCCTTCGGACGCAATCCTAGCAGCTTGTTGTGAACGTTTTCAGCGATCGTGACAACCCCGAACAATTATTTTATCGCGTTAAAGTGAAGGTGTTTCTAAACAGAAGCATGCCGCTATCCCACACACCCACCAAGAAAATGGCTAATCAAGAAGAATTGAAGTTGCTGATCCATAAGCGAGGTCAAGTGAAGGCTAAGCTGACACGAATTTACAACACATTAGTGACAGCGAACGAGAACCACGAGAGGCTATCTCTACCGCAACTCCGAGTACATTCTAAGAACATGACCGTTATCTACCAAGAATACAACAATAACCATGACACCGTCATCGCATCTGTAACCGAGGATAACATCAAGGCCCAGGAAGACAAATATGAAGAGTTCGAGATCCTGTACAACGACACCTCAATTATGATTGAAACGATGATCGAGTCCATTGAAAATGGAAATCGAGTGAACGCATCCTTGTATATGGCTTCATCGTCATCAGTAGTGAACCAATCAGCGAATCAACCAGTTATCATCCAGCCACAGTCCTTCCGAGCACCCTTACCAACGTTTGATGGACGTTATGAAACGTGGCCAAGATTCAAGGCTATGTTTCAAGACCTTATGAGAAATTCTACAGATTCTGATGCTGTGAAACTTTACCACCTGGAGAATTCCTTGAAGGGCACTGCAGCTGGAACCATCGATCTAGAAACTTTGCAGAATAACAATTACCAACGTGCCTGGCTTATTTTGGAAGAACGTTTTGGCAACCAACGCCTTATTCTGGAGTCGCATATTCTAGGTGTTTTAAACCTGAAGAAGATGGCAAAAAAATCATCGAAAGATCTTCGTTACCTCGTCGATGAGTGTTCTCGCCATGTTGAGAATCTAGTGAAGCTCAATCAACAGCTAACAGGGATGTCCGAGTTGTTCGTAGTGACTGTGTTGACGCGAGCGTTGGATGATCAGACACGTGAGCTGTGGGAAGCTTCTATCGATCAAACACAGCTCCCAAAATATGAACCGACGATTGCTTTTCTGAAGCAGCGTTGTGTTATCCTAGAACGCTGCGAGAAGAGTGCTCCAGTGTCATCTAATGCTAAGACGACGTTTCAAAAGGCTTCTCTCCCTAAAGCTATGTCATCGAAGACTTCCAACTCAGCATCTGTGTCAACATATGCGTGCGACTTCTGTTCCGGAGATCATCAAAACTTCAAGTGTCCAACATTCCAAAAGATGACGATCGAACAGAGAGTGGTTAAAGTGAAAGAAACAAACTTATGTTTTAATTGCCTGCGAAAAGGCCATCGTAGTGCAGTATGTTCCAATGACAAAACTTGTGCAAAATGCTCCAAGAAACATCATACAATGGTTCATTTTGAGCAACGCGAGAAACAGGAGGTGGTTTCCAGTGAAGCACCGAAGTTACCAGAAGAGAGAAAACCACCAACGGTTGAGCAATCTGTGCACGCAACTTGTTCCAGTAGCAGTTATCCACACAAGCAAGTGTTTCTGATGACGGCGATGGTTTGTTTGGCATCTAAGGACGGACAAACTCACCAAGTACGAGCTTTAATGGATTCCGGATCCCAAGTCAATCTACTTGCCGAAAACGTTGTGCAGAAGCTGAAACTCCCAAAGTATTCGACCAATGTTCCTGTTATCGGTGTAGGGGGTACGAGATCCCAGATCCGCCACAAGGTGGTGGTAAGAATGACATCAAGTTATTGTGATTTTGCTACAAATGTCGAATGCCTCATCACTCCAAGGGTAACGGGCATAATTCCATCTGCGCGTGTGAACATTGATTCATGGAATATCCCTCCTGGTATTCTGTTGGCTGATGCTTCGTTCTACTGTCCAGGAGAAATAGATATGTTGATTGGAGCAGAGCTATTTTTCCACGTCCTATTGCAAGGACAAATAAAGATGTGCAATCGTTTGCCTGGTTTATACGAGACCCAATTTGGATGGGTTGTAGCCGGTCCATACGAAGAACCAGAAGAAGATATTCCTGTGTCTGTCAACGTTGCCATGATTGATAATTTTGAGACGGCTATGCAACGATTTTTTGAACAGGAGGAAATTATTGAACCAACCTTTATGACCAGCGAAGAGCAGTGTTTCGAAGAACATTATCAACGAACATACCGTCGGGATGAACATGGACGATTTGTGGTAAAGTTACCTTTTCGTGATACCTTGAATCAATTGGGAAACTCCAGATCATTGGCTTTAAAACGATTCCTGCTATTGGAGAAGAGATTAGTGAAAAATCCTGAGCTGAAAACTCAATATTCAGCCTTCATTGAAGAGTACCAAGCCCTTAATCATTGTCGTGAAATTAGAGAAGATGAAGATCCAGCTGGCATCCAGACTTATTATTTGCCTCACCATTGTGTCCTGAAGCCATCTAGTAGCAGCACTAAATTACGTGTAGTGTTTGATGCTACAGCTAAGAGCAATGGTTTATCCCTAAACGATGTGTTGATGACTGGTTCCAACAACCAAAGTGAATTGTTTTCCATCATTCTACGTTTTCGAATCCACGTTGTCGTTTTTTCCGTGGATGTTTCGAAAATGTATCGACAAATTCTTGTCCATCCATCCCAGACATGTTACCAACGAATCTTCTGGCGTAGTAATCCATCGGAAACCTTGAAGGTTTTGGAGCTGTTGACAGTTACGTAGGTACTTCAGCAGCTTCCTTTCTTGCGGTTAGGTCGCTAATTCAGCTAGCTCGTGATGAAATTGACAACCATCCAGAGGCTGCAGAAATAATCCTGTATGATTCCTATATGGATGACATTCTGTCAGGCGCAGATACCGTTGAATCAGCCAAAAACTTGCGTCAGAACCTCGAAACGTTAATGTTGAAAGGTGGATTTCCGTTGAGAAAATGGTGCTCCAACTCTGCAGAAGTACTCGATGGAATCCCTGAAGAAGATCGTGAACCGCTAGTAACGATCCAGAATTCCAGTGCCAACCAGGTGATGAAGGCTCTTGGCCTTCTATGGGATCCCAAGGAAGATCTGTTCCTGTTTCGTTCAACAATCGATCCTGTAGACGAGAATAAACAAGTGACAAAGCGATCGGTCTTATCCCAGATAGCTAAAATCTTTGACCCCTTAGGACTGTTGGCTCCTGTGATCGTCGAAGCAAAAATGATAATGCAGTGTTTATGGGCCAGCAATGTAGGATGGGATAATCCACTTGACGGTGAAATTCTTCAACGATGGTCAGAATTCCGTGCATCCTTGGATGAGATAAACAACGTAAAAATTTCGAGATGTGTCGTGATTCCAGATAATGAAACCATTGAGATTCACGGGTTCGCCGATGCTTCCCAATCAGCGTACGGAGCATGTTTGTACCTCCGGTGTATTCGAGACAATGGAGCAGCAGTATCACACCTTTTGTGCAGCAAATCCAAAGTAGCTCCTCTCCGTGCATCGACTATACCAAGATTAGAATTGAGTGCCGCATTGTTACTCGCCAGGTTGATATAGGCAGGTAGTACCGATGACAACGATTTCGAGTAGACAAGTGAAACTATGGAGTGACAGCCAAATCGTTCTAGCTTGGATCAGAAAGCCCCTGGATCGATTGCAAGTGTACGTGCGCAATCGGGTAGCCGAAATCAATCGCTTGACTGAAAGTTATCAATGGGCCTACGTGAGTACCAACCAAAACCCGGCAGACATCGTCTCGCGAGGAATGAAACCTGTGAAATTGAAGAAGTGTACCCTGTGGTGGAATGGACCAGCCTTTCTCACTGTTACTAACTACGAGATGGAGCAAATTGAAGATCTTCCCGAACATGAGATTCCTGAGCTGAAAGAAGGAGCTGTCGCCAATCCAATTATTCGGAAACCTTATGATCCTGTGCTTGAACGATTCAGTTCATTCAACAAACTTCAACGCGTCTTGGCGCAAGTGCTGCGATTTCTACGTTTACTTCGTACTCCTCGAGAACATAGAAACTCATTTGCCTTACTAACTGTTCAGGATATGCAAAAGGCCGAGATGTGTATAATTCGTATGCTGCAACAGAGTGAACTATGCGAGGAGATACATTATATCCAGCGAGGTGAACTACCGAAGCGTTCAGCCACGCTGCAGCCATTTATCGACAATGATGGGCTGCTGCGTGTCGGTGGACGGCTGCATAACTCTAAGTTGCCCTACGATGCAAAACTATTGCTTCCCCAGAAACATCCAGTCACAGAAATGCTCGTTCGGAAACTCCACGAAGATCGCTTTCATGAAGGTCAATCCGGTTTGCTGGCAGCCGTTCGACAGAGATATTGGATAACAAATGCGCGGTCGGTCATTCGTAAGGTCATCCACAAGTGTGTTAAGTGCTTCCGGGCAAAACCACGAGTCATCCAACCATTGATGGGTGTTTTACCGGAATCGCGAGTTACCATCACTGCGCCATTTGAGTTTACCGGCATAGATTATGCTGGACCTGTATTCGTGAAGGAAGGTAGGCACAAACCAAAGATCGTGAAGGCGTATATTGCTTTGTTTGTCTGCCTAACATCGAAAGCAATCCATCTTGAGCTGGTGTCAGACCTAACATCGGAGGCGTTCCTTGCTGCACTTGATCGGTTCATCAATCGTCGAGGTATGGTTCGGAAGTTATTTTCCGACAATGCAACTAACTTTACCGGCGCCAACAAGGAGCTCAAACAGTTACTTGGAATGTTCAACGATCAAATGCTTAACAGCAAAATTAACGATTTCCTGATCAACCGTGAAATAGATTGGCAGTTCATTCCGCCGAGATCACCAAACTTCGGCGGTCTGTGGGAAGCTGGCGTGAAAATTGTTAAGTCTCATCTTACTCGAACTCTGGGAAACGCAACTCTGACGTTCGAAGAATTTAGCACCGTAATAACACACATTGAAGCTCTTGTGAACTCTCGTCCACTGTATGCGTCTTCTAGTGACCCAAACGACCCACAACCAATTTCTCCAGCTCATTTGTTGCTAGGTCGAAGACTTGATCCGGTAGCAAAACCTTCATTTTTGGACGTTCCTGCGAATCGTTTATCGAGATGGCAGTATCTCAATCAACTTCGAGATCATTTTTGGAGCAAGTGGTCTCGTGAATATCTCTCAACCTTGCAGTCAAGAGCAAAGTGGACAACGAAACACCCTAATATCGAGATTGGTACGGTAGTTTTGCTGACCGAAGACAATCAACCACCACAACTTTGGAAACTTGGCAGAATACTAGCCACATATCCGGGAAAGGATGGAGTAGTGCGTGTTGCTGACGTCAAGACAACAACTGGTGTGTTCCGCCGAGCCATTAGTAAGCTTGCACCTCTTCCTTTACAAGACGACAGTGTACAGTAGACTGATGCAAAATTTGAAATATTTGCTCCCCTAAGCTTAATCGACGCCAATTTGGGTCCTGATAGTCCCCAAAAAATTTTAATACATTTGGTTTTAATTTGGCTTTGCACACGCTATTCAAAGTTTGTATGGGAATTAGTATGAAGAATCTCAAACTTACATTTCCAGATCCCTAACATCTTGATATTATGTCCTTAAACCAAATCTTATATACATTCATATAGTGTAAGTTGTCAACTATCAAAATGCCCAAGATACCTGACATGTAAATTTTATACAAAAATAGTTATTCAAAAAATATAATAATAAGATGTAAAAATATGTAATGAATATAAAAAATACAAATATAAAATATATAAAATATATATAATAATATAAATAAAATAAAAAACAAAAAATATATGAATATAAAATATAAAAAACATATAAATAATAAGAAAACAAAAATAAGAATAAAACATCATACCTAAAGTGTGTATTTTATGTTTTATTGAATAACTATTTTTGTATAAAATTTACATGTCAGGTATCTTCGGCATTTTGATAGTTGATAACTTACACTATATGAATGTATATAAGATTTGGTTTAAGGACATAATATCAAGATGTTAGGGATCTAGAAATGTAAGTTTGAGATTCTTCATACTAATTCCCATACAAGTTTTGAATAGCGTGTGCAAAGCCAAATTAAAACCAAATGTGTTAAAATTTTTTGGGGACTATCAGGACCCAAATTGGCGTCGATTAAGCTTAGGGGAGCAAATATTTCAAATTTTGCATCAGCCTAGTGTACAGTTTTCACCGGAATTGGAATTACATTCCAACGGGCGGGATTATGTCAGCGAACAAACGCTTCCAGAAATTTCCTGCGACGCAATTAATTTGTGAGTCGTTCCACACAGAAGAAAAGAAGAAGAAGAAGCAGAAAACAAATTGCGTCGTTATGTCGGTGCGTGTGATTGGTGTTCGGTCGGTTCGCTGAGCGTATAAATATGGAACCCGTACACGTGCATCACTCAGAAGTAATCCAACCGCCACCAAGTGAAGATCCAAAGGAGGAACCAACAGCCATTACCAGTATTCAACAGCAGCAGTAGTTACCTTCAGTGGTAAACGAAACCAGAACCCTTTGTATCAAGCTAATTGAAGACAGTGGAATAAATGTAGTAGAGCAGTAAAGAAATTGTTTCTCTAACTTGCCCACGTGTTGAGTTGCGTCACGAACGGTCTTTCTCAAGGCCACAGAGTTGAATAGTAGTGACGCACAAAAACCTTGGCTCGGTGTTAGCGTTCCGATATCCAGTCCACCACTCCGCCTGATATTATTATGTTCATGGCCGAACAGTCGTTTTGTCTAACATTTCCGTGAACATCATAACGACTGTATTCGATGAAATTTGGACACACAAAATAGGTCACCAAACATTTTCCTTGAGCCCGATTCTTTTCAAACTTTCTGGAAATAAAGTACTACTAAATGGTTAAGTTTTGACATCATTGATTTATTGAACCTCTTCTTCCAACCCAAAGGCCTGCACCTTTGCCTTGACCCCTTTCATCAAATTTTGGGCTATGATAGGACCGACTTGCTTACTTACTTTTAGCCACACTTTCTAGTTTATTCTATCAGTTTTGGAGTTTTAACGAGCTTTGCCTTCATGATTGCCCAAAAAATTTCAATTGGGCGAAGTTCCGGAGTGTTTGGAGGGTTAACGTCTTTTGGTACAAAAACTACATTATTATCTTTGTACCAGTCTAAGACGGGCCGGGCATAGTGGCAAGATGCCAAATCCGGCCAAAACAGTGTCGGGCCATCGTGAGATCTCAAGAAGGGCAGAAGTCGTTTTTGGAGGCATTCGTCCTTGTAGATTTGTTCGTTGACGGTCCCAGAGGTGATGAAGGGCTGACTCATTTTGCCACATCCGCAGATCGCTTGTCAGACAAGGAATTTTTTGGCGAATTTCGACAGTTTCTTCTTCCGTACACTCTCCAGAACGGCCAACTTAGAGGTGGCGACGTAGTGTTCCTGTCCTGGCATTTGTTTGGTGTCGGCTTTAATGTAGGTCTCATCGTCCATCACAATGCAGAACGGTTTTGTGTGCCACTCCCTGTACAGTTTTCTTGCACGAGTTTTGGCCACCGAGTTCTGTTTATCGCTCCGGTTCGGTGCCTTCTGGACCTTGTCCACATGCAATTCAGAACGTTTCATTGTTTTCTGCACAAAACAAACTGAAACTTTCGCCTTTTTCGCAACATCAAGCCATCTGACACAGTCAAGCCTCCATCGCCGTTTTCATCTTCTGCCGGCCATCCAAGACGTTCCGTTCCTGTGTTCGGAGTAGGCGAGGGGGTCTTCCAACTTGCTCAGGCAAGTATAATTATACTGGAGTATTATCGGACCCTGAATTCTGTTCTGTTTGTAGCCACGACATACCATTAGATTGTGTTGATCAGTACCACCATCAATCTCCGTCATCACAAGCAACGCAGATGAACGACTTATCTGACAACCGCATCTGGGTCTACTATCAGAACGTGCGAGCTGTTCGAACTAAAATTGACGACCTGTTCCTTGCTTCTGCTGGTTGCGGGTTTGACGTAATTCTTCTGACAGAAACTGGGCTCGACGATAGTATCAATTCCGTTCAGCTTTTCGGTTCGGGTTTCAATGTCTTCCGCTGCGACCGTAATTCATTCAACAACGATAAAACTAGTTTTGGTGGCGTGTTGATTGCTGTAGCGCAGGGTTATCCTAGCTCGCTTGTGAACGTCGAGCAAGGCAGAAAGTTGGAACAAGTTTGTGTTTCCACGAAAATAAAAGGTAGTAAGCTCAATCTGGCCGTTGTATACATTCCACCAGACCGAAGCAGAGACGACAGCATCATGGAAGCTCATATCGCATCCGTAAAAGAGCTGTGTGAAACAACCGACAGAGTTTTAGTATGTGGTGATTACAATCAACCCCGACTACAATGGTTATCCGTAGATAGCTCGATCTGCCTTGCTGAAACATCATCGCTGAATGCTGCTAGTACGGTTGTTCTGGATGGGATGGATTTCCTTAATCTAAGCCAACGCAATTTAGTTCAGAACGAACTTGGTCGAACGCTAGATTTAGTGTTCTATAATGATGAAGACGATGTGGAAATCGATGAGTCTGCTGTGGCACTGTTGCCGATCGACACGCACCATCCTCCACTTGTTCTGTCATTACCTGCCCTGCTGCAATTACCGATTCTTCCTAACCACACTGTGGATGATAAAGTTAGACCTCTCGATTACCGGAAAATTGATTACGCTTTGCTAATACAGTTTCTTTATAATCTGGATTGGAACAACATTCTTGAAAGCACGGACGTTGATGAAATGTAAGAACGATTTTGTGGTGTTATAAAACATTGGCTGGCTTCGAATGTACCTCTCAAAAGACGTCAAATTTTCCCTTCATGGAGTACTCCGCTGCTTCGCAAGCTAAAACGAGAACGGAATTCGGCTCAGCGAAAACTAAGACAGCTTATACTAAGCGGAAGTTCAAGCATCCAAGCACTGCCTTTTGTAGGCTCAACACTTCGTTGTACAAGACACATGTTTTAAAAGTGCAATGGAATTTGCGACGAAATCCTCGAAGCTTTTGGAGTTTTGTCAACAGCAAAAGGAAAAACTCCAGCATTCCGTCCAACATACGGCTGAGCGATAGAGAGGCTACCTGCGTCTCCGAAGCGACTGAGCTTTTTGCGGAGCACTTTGCTTCGGTGTTCGAACAAAGAGTAGCAGGTGATAATGAAGCTGAGTCTGCTTCCTGTGATGTACCAATGGATTTTTTTAATTTGACCACGTTCGTGGTAACTGAAGAAACGATTATTGCTGCGTCAAGAAAATTAAAAAGTTCTGTTTTGCCTGGTCCGGATGGCATTCCTGCTGTGATTTTTTGTCGTTGTGCAGCTGTCTTGGCTAAGCCCCTTGCAGTCATATTTACTCAATCTTTCCAGCAAGGTAAATTTCCGGTCTTATGGAAGCAATCACTCATGTTTCCGGTGTTTAAAGTCGGTGATCGTCGAGATGTAAAAAATTATCGCGGCAAAACAAGTCTCTCAGCAGCGTCCAAATTGTTCGAAATTATATTAAGCCAAGCCGTCTTCACTAGTTCGAGAAGCTACATATCGACTGATCAACATGGATTCATTCCTGGAAGGTCGGTGGCGACCAACTTAGTGGACTTTTCTAGTACGTGCATATCGGTGATGGAGCAAAATACACAAGTCGATGTCATTTACACCGATCTAAAAGCTGCCTTCGACAAGATTGACCATAACATTCTTCTATGTAAGCTTTCTAGACTGGGTGCATCAGCATCACTTAAGGCTTGGCTGCATTCGTACCTGACTGACAGAACTCTTCGGGTGCAAATTGATTCCTGTGTATCAAAGCCATTCACCAGTACGTCTGGTGTGCCTCAGGGAAGTAACTTGGGTCCGTTACTTTTTACGCTCTTCTTCAATGATGTTGCGGATTTATTGGGAGCTAGGTGCAAACTTGTATATGCAGATGACATGAAACTCTACTTTGTTGTTCGTACGGTAGATGATTGCCATTGCCTTCAAAGTTTACTGAACCTGTTCGTAGAATGGTGTGGTCGGAATAAATTGATTGTTAGTATCCCTAAGTGTGTTGTGATGACGTTCCATCGTGTAAAGAACCCAATACTTTTCGACTACTGTATTGATGGCATTCCGCTTCGTAGAGTTGATAAAGTAAATGACATGGGTGTTCTTTTGGATGCGAAGCTGGATTTCCGTCTACACTATCAAGCCATAATTTCCAAAGCTAATCGTCAACTTGGATTCATTTCCAAGATCGCACGGGATTTCAACGACCCCCACTGCTTAAAGGCGCTGTATTGTTCACTAGTCCGCCCTATACTGGAAAACGCATCTGTTGTCTGGAGTCCGTATGAAGTTACCTGGATTCTACGTCTTGAACGGGTACAGAATAGATTTGTAAGGCTGGCTTTGCGAAACCTTCCATGGCGCGATCCTGTCAGTTTACCGCCGTATCCAAGCAGATGTTTGTTATTGGGGTTAGACACTCTGGAGCAAAGACGAAAAATTCAGCAGGCAACATTCGTCGTTAAGCTTTTAAACGGTGAAGTGGATTGTCCGGAATTGCTATCATAGCTGGTCTTTCGTGTCCCTCAACGAATGTTACGGAATTCTTCCTTGTTGCAACCAAAATATCACCGAACTGCATATGGCTACCACGAACCACTGACGGCCATTATTAGGACTTTTTCGGCAGTTGAATCTGCCTTTGAATTCGGCGAATCATCCAACATGTTCCGAAACAGGATACAAAGAATGTTGTAGTGTTAAAATTTATGTATTGAGTATTGAGTAAAGGCGCTGTGTTTTTTTTTGTTCAATTTTATTTTTTTATTTAATTAAGTTTTAACTCTATTCATGTAGACACAAAAGTCGGATGAATTATAATCAATAATAATAATAATAATAATAATAATAATAATAATAATAATAATAATAATAATAATAATAATAATAATAATAATAATAATAATAATAATAATAATAATAATAATAATAATAATAATAATAATAATAATAATAATAATAATAATAATAATAATAATAATAATAATAATAATAATAATAATAATAATAATAATAATAATAATAATAATAATAATAATAATAATAATAATAATAATAATAATAATAATAATAATAATAATAATAATAATAATAATAATAATAATAATAATAATAATAATAATAATAATAATAATAATAATAATAATAATAATAATAATAATTTTTTTTTTTTTTTTTTTTGTTTATTAATGACACTTTACACCAGAAGGGTGCATTCGTGTCTTACGAAATTCTAATATTAACCACATGTATCAATCCACTTTAATGCATCCCGCCCTTTTCAACCCTTATTCATCTAATTTTCTACTTATCCTTCTGTTTCTTCGCTGGTTTGCTCCAAATTTTCCCGCTTCTTGCGATTGTTCTGTTTTTCTTGTCTCTGTTATTTTTCTCCTTCCACTTTTCTTCTTCTGCTTCGCTTTTCTTCTTCTGCTTCGCTTTTCTTCTTCTGCTTCGCTTTTCTTCTTCAGTTGTGTTACGTTTCTCTCATTCATGTTGTCTTCTTCTATTTCACTTTTTTAATTTGGCTTCTTTCTAGTACATTTCTTCTTCCGTTGTGCCTCCTTCAATTTCATCTGTATTTTATTTTTTCCTCTATCCGCTCCGGTTTCCTTCTTCCGTTCATTCCGTTACGCTTCTTTTTCTGCTTCCATTTTTCTTCTTTTGCTTATCTTCTTCAATTTCTTTTCTTCTGTTTCTCTACGTCTTCGACTTCTTGTGCTGCTGTTTTTCCGTTTCTTTTCGTCGACTTCTGTTCGTTTACTTTGTTCGCTTCGCTTTTCCTCTTCTTCAGTTGTGTACCTCTTCTCTCATTCACGTTGTCTTCTTCTATTTCACTTTTCTATTTCGCTTCTTCCGTTGCACCTCCTTCAATTTCCTCCATCCGCTTCGGTTTTCTTCTTCCACTGACTCCGTTACGCTTCTGTTTCTCCTTCCGCTTTTCTTCTTCTGCTTATTTTCTTCCATTTATTTTCCATCTGTTTCTCAACGTCTTCAAGTACCTGTGCTTCTGCTCTTCCGTTTCTCTTCTTCTACTTCTTTTCGTCCACTTTTTCCGCTTCGCCTTGCTTTTCCTCATTCACGTTGACTTCTTCTTTTTCAATTCTTCATTTTGCTTTTTTCCTCTGCATTACTTCTTCCGTTGTGCCTCCTTCATTTTCCTTCCTTTTAATTTTTCTTCCATCCGTTTCGGTTTTCTTCTTCCGCTGATTCCGTTACGTTTTTCTTCTTCGGTTACTGCTACGGCTACGGCTGCTATTTCCGATCGGTTCTTCTTCAGTTTTTATTCTTCCGTACTTCAATCCTTTTTCTTCTTTCCTTCTTCGGCTTCTTCCGTTTTCTGGTTTCGTTACAGTTTGGAGAACAGTCTTGTTTCTTTTAGAAAATTCAGCATTTGTGTAATTTGCTCCTCTGTATTTCCCAGGGCGTCTCGTAGGCTGGTCCCGATGTTGTTTTGCTGCCTTTCGGTTTCAAATTTCCGGCATTCCAGAATTAAATGCCGGACATCCATTACCGTGCCACAACATTCACAATTGGGTGGCGGCTCCTTCTTTAACAGAAATGTGTGTGTTAGACGCGTGTGTCCGATCCTTAAACGTGTAAGGACACGCTGTTCAGCCGTGCTCCCGCGTTCCGTCCATCTGCTGGTATCTTCCTTAACTTCCCTCAGCTTTGACTCCCTAGTTTCATACCATTGGTTATCCCACCGATGACGTATCAGGTGTTTAGTTTCTCTCAGCGCATCTTCTCCTGGAATCGGTATATCTATGGCCTGTTCCCTCCTGGCTTCATTGGCTAGTCGATCGGCTTCGGAATTACCACTGATTCCGGCGTGCCCAGGAATCCAGCAGAATCGAATAGGTTTGTTCCGCGCTATTTCTTCCACTTCTTGGATCCATGGGTGCCGAGATTTTCCCGCCTCTAATGCCAGTAGGCAGCTAGCAGAATCCGATAAAACAACCAGCTCATTACTCTGGTTCGGGATCGTGACAGCCATCTTTATGGCGTATGCCTCCGCAGAGAAGACGCTGCATGCTTTTGGAAGACTGTAGGTACCAGCAATACCTCCGTTGAAATATGCGGCCCCTACCGTATCTTCATCCTTAGAGCCATCGGTGTAGACAACAGCCGATTGATGGAAACGGGTGTTCAGCAAATGTTGCACGATTGGGCGGACTTTCTCCGGAGGGTCACCGGCTCTTACGCATTTCTTCACGTCCCACACAATCGTAGGTTTTCGTGCGTGCCATACGCGATCACTCTGCCTCACAAGTTGACCGACAGCGGGGAGCGCTGTACCTGTCAACTCTTCGATGCGGTTCGAGGCTCGTTGGATCAAAGGAAGGGAGATGTTTCCACGATTCTTCACAGCTATTCGGATGGCTGTCCGCGCAATAGCCTGTGCTGCCAACAGTTCGAACGGTAAGGTTCCCGCTTCAGCCATAATCGAAAGTATCGGACTGGTCACGAAAGCTCCTGACGCATACCGAACCATTGAGTTATACGGAGGAGAAAGAGTCTGCAAAGTTGATGGCCCTCCTCGGCTCACCAAGCCTATACCGTAGGTCAGCTTTGCGGTTACTATGGCCGATCCCACTTGCAGCAACGATGTCCGATTACCACGCGGAAGCTTGGCACCAATCATCTTCAAAATCCGCAACCGAGACTCACACGATTTCTTCACCATCTGGCAGTGAGGTTTGAACGTTAGGGTCCGATCCAGGGTAACACCCAGAACCCTCAGCCGGTTGGTCTTTGGAACGGCGACTCGGTCGATGGTTATGTCCTGTCCAGGTTCCCGGCGTGCATTTGGACTGCAATAAAATATGTGCGACTTCGTTGCTGACAAAGCGAATCCCACGCTCTTCGCCCATTTGTCAACGGCCTTGACGGCGGTCTGCAGCTTGCGATGGAGGCCTTCACTTTTTGCTCCTCGGACCACGAGAAGGATGTCGTCTGCGTACAACAATACATCGACTCCGCTCGGTACTACCCGAAAAATGGGTTGCATCGCGATAAGAAACAGCGTCACGGATAGGACCGAACCTTGTGGCACTCCATTTTCCAGCTCGTGTTCACCAGACATGTATCCTCCTACAGACACCTGGAATGTTCGTTCCGAAAGAAAGCTTCGCAACATGTTTATCATGCGACCACGTATCCGCCAAGTCTTCAACGTGCGCATAATACCATATCGCCAAGTAGTATCGTATGCCTTCGCCAAATCTAAGGACGCTATCAGTGAATGTTGACCTCCGTTTGGCAGCGATCTTTCCAGCTCTGCGAAGTAGGTTTCGGTACCTCGTCCTGCTCGAAACGCGTGTTGGCGTTTGTCAAGTCGTCCGCTTGACTCTAGCTCGGTAATCAGTCGGCGGTTGATGATTCGCTCAAACAGCTTCGCCATGCAGCTGGTGAGCGAGATTGGTCGGAAAGCATCGGGTCCGGAATCGTGGCTGTTCGGCTTCGGAATGGGAACGACAACAGCATTCCGCCAGTTGGTAGGAAACTCACCACTGTGCCAAATTTTGTTCAGCAGTTCAAGGAGCGTAACTTTTACAGACAAAGGAAGACGTTGAAGCAATGGATACCCTATCATGTCCGCACCTGTCGAAGCACCTCGCCCTTTGTCGAGAGCCCACAGAAGTTCATTCAGGGTAATGTCGATGTTGTACACATCATCAGTGTTGGGCGAAACATCTATGGACTCTCGTTCAGCTGCTGCCTTCACCATCTGGAACGATGGGGCGTAGCTGGAGGTCGCTGATCTCGCGCTGTAGCATTTAGCCAGTTCTTCCGCCGCTTCTTCGGGGTTGTCTATAAAACCGTCAGTTCGCTTGAGTACCACCGTGCGCTGTCGTCTGTTGCCGCGCAGAATATTCACCGTCTGCCATAGTTCGGTCGTCGTGCTGCTTGGAGAGATTGTTGCCACGAAGTTTTCCCACGATTGCTCCTTCGCTTGCTGGATAGCTTTTCGTGCCGCCGCTCTGGCTTCCTGGAATCTCGCTAATGCTTCGGGTTGTTCAGGATCAGCTTGCTGTAGTCGTCGGAGGGATCGCAGGCATTTTCGTCTCAGTCGGATTGCCGCCTTAGCTTCGGGACACCACCAGGGTACCGATCTTGGTCCAACACGGCCGCTGGTCCGCGGTATGGATTTCGTCGCTGCTGCTATTAGCTTATCGGTGAAGCTGTTAACGTCCCAGTCAAGCTCTGGGTGAATGGTTTCGGCGGTGATGCGTTCATACAACGGCCAGTCAGCACGATCGTAGAGCCATTTTCGCCGTACCGTCCGTGAGTCCGACCAACCGGGTATAGACACCGTTATTGGAAAGTGGTCGCTGTTGTGCGTATCTGACAGGGTTCGCCAAATGAACCTACTGGCCAGGTTCTCGGAGCAGATCGTCAAATCAATGGCCGAGGCATTTCCGGTAGTTGGATCGATGCGGGTAGCTGTGCCGTCATTCAGGATCACAAGCTGTTTGTCCAAGGTCGTTTCGGCGATGAATCGACCAAGCGTGTCCGACGTTCGTGATCCCCACGCGAGATGGTGCGCGTTGAAATCACCCAAAAACAGAACTGGACCTTCCAGTTGCTCGAGTAAATCACTCAATGCGGCCTGACACTGAACGGAACTCGGTGGAACATATATTGACACTACCGTTACCTGTATTGGTGCGTGGATACGTGCTGCGACGATGTGGAGAGTTGTGTCGATTCGAATTTGCTCGAAAGGTAAGCCTTCCCGTATGGCAAGGCCAACCCCGTGTTGCCAGTAGTGTACGCTGTTCGACTCCAGAAGCAACGTGTAGTTTCTGCCAACGAAATCTGGTGGGGCGACGGTTTGATTTACCTTGGTCTCCTGGAGTGCGACGACGCAAGGTTCTAGGTCGGCGATGAGGAGCTTCAATTCGCTGATATTGGCCCGGAGTCCACGCAGGTTCCATTGCAGGGCGAAGCAGCCACCAGGGCGGCCGTTAGCGATCGATCGAGAGGTGGAAGATGACGATGAAGTTGATTCTCTTCGTAGTGTAGCGGAAGAATGTGCCGCGTTGGGCATCATCGTTGCGGTATGGGTGAATGTAATTTCTGGTGTAGGGCGGCGGCCAGGGCGTAGAAGGGATACACCTTCCCCTGCCGTCTATCCCAAGTTTCCGGTGTCATGGTGGTATTATCAAAAGTTTCATCGGCTACAGAGGTGAATTCACCATCAACGGGTTGGGGTATGACGTCCCGGATGGCTCCTTCAACCTGCTGCACTTGCGCCGGAAGGGGTACTACACATTCCCCACTTCCGGACCGATTTGTCTCGTTGTCCGTATTCGTGCTTATGTCTTCATCGTTTTCCATGCGTTGTTGGGGAGTTGAGCTATCTATTACGTTTATTTTGAGGTGTCTCAGATGCGTCAGACTCTTCGTTGGAGTACTCCATTTGGGTGAGGTCGTGTGTTTTGGTGGCAGTTTTCTTCGGTGGCGGGCTTATATCCGGTGATGTGGCGGGTTTTCCGTAAATATGCTTTGGCGGACGACCGCGTTTCGTTTCCAAAACAGCTGGAGAATTATTCCTCGATCGGGTTGTGGGGCCTGTCGTTGAGGGCGTTGATTGTTGTTCTCTGCTGTGGTGCGATTTTTCGATTTGTTCCATGTTGTGTTGCGGTTTATCTTGGCTGGCGATTTGTTGCTTTAACTGGTTGATGATGTTGGCCATTATCTTCATCTTTTCGTCCTTTCGCTTGCTCTCTTCCCGCATACTGGCTAGTTCTGCGTCTTTTCCCTTCATGGCCGCTTCAAGCTCGTTCAACTTTTTCTCAAACACGCTTTGTTGAGCTACTACTTGAGCATAACTGCCTCCAGACTGTAGCGCAGCACGTTTCCTTGCCTCTGGGAATGTCAGATTGTCCCGCACTTTAATTTTTATTATTTCCATTTCGTTTTTGTACACCGGACACTGGCGGTTGTTAGGGCGATGATCACCCTTGCAATTCCAGCAAAGTGATTTCTCACTGCATTCCTCTTCTCCATGATAAGATCCAGAACAATTAAAACACCGTTGTGGTCCAGGGCATCGGGCGCGGGTGTGGCCATAGCTGAAGCAGCCATAGCACTGCATGGGATTTGGGAAGTACGGACGGGTGGGAATGTTGAGCAGACCGACTTTAATGCTCTCCGGAAACGTGGTCTTGCAGAGTGTCACTATCAGCGCGGGTGTATTCACCTTCTTACCACCTTCATTTCTAGTGATTCGCTGCACGTGAATACCTTTTTGGCCAATAATCTCCTGTAAAACCTCTTTTTCCTCCAAATCGATAAGATCCCAGCTTGAAATGATACATTTACAAACGTTCAAGTTCGGATGGGGGGCAACTTCAACCTCAGTACCATCAATAAGCTTTTTCAGCTTGAGTAGCTTGGTGACTTGGGCTGGATCACGGACTTTCAGGGTATATTTTGTACCTCGTGCTTCGGAGTTTGCGCCTTCAATCGTTCCATCAGCACATGCTTCTACGGATTTACCGATGATGATTGGATTTCTCGCGAGTGGAGCACCATCCTTTCCAGTCAACTGGAGGAACGTTAGCTCACCGAATTGGTTCGTAGGGTCCATATACGTTGGCAGTCTACGTTTAGCTGACCCTCCCGGGTCGCCGCTGCTAGCGGCCGCCATGTTGTTCTATGTGAGAACGCGCGTAGGTGGCAACGGTCACCCGTTACCTACCCCAAATGAACAAAAAAGATAAAGACAAGACAAATCCTACCTTTTTTGCCCCTTCAACGTAGAAATTTCGGTTGGTGTTCACAAAATTGTGCCTCTCACTGTGGGCATACACTTTTGCGAGACACTGTAGTACTTCTCAAAAGCCTAACACGCACTTTCGGATTTACTGTATATATCGGTTTTTCCAAAACTTTTCACCACTTTTTTTATTTCAACAAAATTTTTCTTCCAACGCACCGCAACCAACACTGATAGCAGATTGAATGGTGGGTGAATGAAAACGGACGGCAGCCGGACGACGACTGTTTGTTTACCACTTCTAAAAGCACGTGGATCACAAATAAAATCAGTTTTTTCAGCCGTTTAACCACCGATTTTCTTCAAACCTTCACTGTT
>JASCZW010010073.1:0-35000 GCA_034211315.2 Aedes japonicus | reverse complement strand
TACCGTTTTGTTGTACGCTGAGGCTAGGGTCTTTAGGGTATCCGGTCCTCCTCGACTCACTAATCCAACACCATAGATCAACTTCGCAGTGACTAGTGCCGAACCCACCTGCAGCAAGGTTGCTCGGTTGCCACGCGGGAGTTTCACTTCGATCATCTGCAATATCCGAAGTCGAGATTTGCATGCTTTCTTCACCGTTTTGCAGTGCGGCTTGAACGTCATAGTTCGGTCCAGCGTGACACTGGCGATCTCAGACGGTTGGTCTTCAGGATGCGGGTTCGATCGATGGTGACACTCTTGCGCCGGCTCTCGACGCACATGTGGGCTGCAGAAAAGTGTCTATGACTTCAATGCGGATATGGCAGACCCCACGCTTTTGCCCACGTGTCCACCGCTTGGCAGCGGCCTGCAGTTTTCGGTGCAAGCATTCCCCTTCGCGCGTCGTACCACGAGAGGATGTCAGTCCGCGTGCGAAAGAATATCGACTCCGACGGGCAGCACACGGAAGATCGGCTGCATCGCAACGAGGAATAGTGTCACAGACAATACGGAGCCTTGTGGCACTCCATTCTCCATCTGTTATTCACGAGACTTGTGTCCTCCTATGGATACCTGGAACGAGTGGATGAATGAGAGGAAACTCTGCAGCAGATTCAGCATCCGACTACGTATTCGCCAAGACTTTAGCGTTCGCAATATGCCGTGTCACCAGGTGGTGTCGTACGCCTTTGACAGGTCCAAGGACGCTATCAGGCAGTGCTCGTCGGTAGTAGGTGTTGACCGTTCAAGTTCGGCAAAATACGTATCGGTGCCGCGTCTTGCTCGGAAAGCGTGCTGTCGCTTATCGATCAGTCCACTCGACTCTAGCTCGGTGATTAGCCGCCGGTCGAAAGGCATTCGGTCCGGATTCGTGGCAGTTTGGCTTCGGTATTGGGACGGCAATGGCATTCCGCCAGCTGGCGGGAAACTCGTCACTGCGCCAGATATCGTTCAGTAGCTTTAGGAGCGTCGTTTTCACAGAAAGCGGAAGACGTTGCAGCAGAGTATACCCGATCGAATCTGGGCCTTTTAAGCCGCCTCGCCCTTTGTCGAGGGCCCACAGAAGTTCGTTCATGGCGATGTCGATGTTATACACATCATCGTAGCTGGAAGTCACTGACCTTTCGCAGTAAACATTCGCCAGTTCTTTTGCCACTTCTTCGGGGTCGTCTGAGAACCCGTCAGTTTGCTTGAGGACTACCGGGCGCTGTTGCCGGTTGCCACGCAAAGTGTTCACCGTCCGCCATAATTCGGTTGCCGTGCTACTCGGTGAAATTTTCCCTACATAGTTTTGCCACGATCGTTCTTCGCTTTGCGTTGACCGCTCTATCGAGGTCGCTGCTCTTGCTGCTGGAGCCTCGCCAATGCTTCCGGTTGATCTGGATCGGATTGCTGAAGACGTCGTAGAAATCGAAGGCACTTTCGCCGCTGTCGAATTGCTGCTTTTGTTTCGGGGCACCACCACGGAACCGCCTTGGGCCCGATTCGTCCGCTGGTTCGTGGTACGGAATTCGTCGCTGCTGCGATAATTTTCTCCGTGAAGCTGCTCACGTCCCACTCGGACTCTGGCCGGATAGTTTCCGCTGTAAGCCGCTCGTACAACGACGAATCTGCTTGGTCGTACAGCCACATATGTCAACCTGATAGATTATTCATCCACCCAAGGATGGACACTGTGATCGGGAAGTGGTGATATTAAAGTACTTAATAGTTTGGCAACATATTTAAATTATTGTGAAAATTAATCCAATAGTTTTCTAGTATTTTATCACGTATTCATAGATTCTCGTGTGGCTAGTGTAATAAGTGAAGTGTGATTTTTATGGTTTGTGCAATTACGCACCAAAAATGTGTGAGGATATAGTGCAATTAACGAAGAAACTACCAGCCATTAAGGTCTGTGCAGAGTTCTCTACAATCGATTCAACTTGCGAGCCTAAGTTTTAGCCGTCACATTCTGTTTATCATTACGGTTCGGTACAGTTTTCACCTTGAACGACTTCATATTTTGCCGGTGCTTGGAAGTATGCACGAAAGTTGGGGACATTTTTATTCTTCTAGCCACAGTACGCACTGAAAGATCTGGCCTCTTCTGTAATATTTGCTTTACCTTCACGTCCTTCTGGTGGTTCCTGATGTCTGTTTTTGTTCCGCTCCCAGCTTTCCTGGGATACGTTGTCAAACGTGTATCGAAAGATTCAAGTACGTCACGGATAGTGCTTGCAGGAAAACTAAGCTTTTTTTACAAGTTTTCGTACTGATAGATCCGGTTTTTCATTGCGACAGCACACTAGTGCTTTTCGCACTTGCTCTTCTCTCCACGCCATCTTTGATCTAAAAGCTTGTAGTATCATCAAAAATTCATTTTACACAATGAACAGACATACGTTCATCAGTCTGCAAAATATATCACGCGTTGGTTTCCAGTATTTACAAAGATTTACGTCCAGATTATGTCACGAACAAGGCTTATTTGATCATTTTCATGAGTGTATTGAAAACTAGATGGTGCTGGATGAGATCAAGTCTCATCAGTATCCCATAGTAGTTAAAGCCTTTTGTCCTCTTCTTAATCGATGCACTCATATATTTCGTTCCTCGGGGCGACCCCGGCGTAGTGGCTCAGACCGATCGAAAAATATTGGGCTATTGTCAAGCGAAAACCTCGAGGATGCGGTAAAGAAGAGACAAATGCACAACAAATGCGTTTAAAGTGAAATAAGTTGGCCGGTTGGCCGGTTGGTCGATCACAAGTAAAGTGCGACAGCTCGTTCAAAACGGTAAAATGTAATATTTTATTATATATAGTTTGAAAGTTGAATAAATTTCCTTCTGTTTGACGTTTTGGTCAACCGTGTATGTTGTTTAATTCTTGAGTTATGATCACTTGAATGCGTTAAAATTTACATTGAATCGGGTTTTATTTTTTTTACAGACCGAATGTAGGGGCTAGGCTTCAATTACATCTCGTAACCTTAGTTTTTCGGACTTATTTCTTAAAACAAAATATAAAACTTGATATTCAAAAGAACTTTGATAAAAAAGTCACAAACCCAAGAGGTGGCTCGCTCAGCACACTTCCCAAGTAACAATTCAAGTTTTATTGTGGTTTTAAAGCACACTTAAAGGCTAAATCATGGTCTTCAGAACCCTCATAAAACCAAAATTGTTACTTGGGTTTCCTCCTGTGCTACTTTTTTTTTTGAGTGAGTACAAGCGTTGCAATGTTCTGGGAGTTCCTGTAATGTGCTGAAGGTGCCGATGTGTTGACAGCCCAAATTGCCGAAATTGTTATTTTCTGCTGAGCCTGGCAACCAGGCAATGCACATTGGCAAGGTTGCAGGTTTCTTATTTCTATAAACACAACTGTCAAAAGTTTTCCTAAGTGTGCCACACATACAATGACGTCTATATAGGGTATTTCTGTTATATTAACCTTCAAACGCTTGGACTTGACAATTAATTAGCGATATAGAACCAATGTTTCGTCAACAATACACTCAACCAAATAATCTACTGAATTTCATAAGATTTTACTTATGAACGATGCTTTGGAATTTAATAAGGCTGACTTATGAATGGTTTTAGTGGACTAGTCATTGGACCCATAACCTCAACGTTCAAGGTTCGAATCCAGGTTTGTTGAAAAATCGTTTTC
The DNA here is from genome assembly GCA_034211315.2 of Aedes japonicus. Taxonomy (NCBI): domain Eukaryota; kingdom Metazoa; phylum Arthropoda; class Insecta; order Diptera; family Culicidae; genus Aedes; species Aedes japonicus. The sequence goes on along the minus strand of JASCZW010010073.1, from coordinate 31,303 downwards.
AACGGGAATTTTCTGTTATTATTATTCTCCACCGATGGCAATAAAACGCGTATACTCGGTTATTGTGAGAATATAATTTTGCTGTTGGTAGCAGGATTTTCAAACAGGTATTAGTTAACATCAATTTAAATAAATGCTAGAATAATTTAAGTGCTCATTGCAATTCATAATAGCATCATCGATAACATCGGTTTGGGTTTATTACTTAGGTTTTTCGTCGAATAGGATTAGAGTTGGTTTTCGCCAAGTTATGATGTTTGGTATCCCAGATAGTAATTTTCATAAATTATTTCGAAGAAATGAATAGTTTTATAGTTTGCTCACCGATTGTAGTTTGAAGATTCGCTATAATCCAAGCTAGAAGCACTATGAAGATGCTTTTGTTCTCTGTTACCTATTATGTGGGAATAATTTGTAAGTTTATGTTTAAGCTAGATTTAACTGATTTTAACTTACGAAAACAAATAAGCCGAAGGTGGTATTCAATTTCTAGCACTAAGATTCACTAGCTTAAGATAGCTTTGAACAAAATCAAGATTAACGGCAATCAACACTTCCTTATTTTGTGTAACACCAAATATTGTAACACCTTAATATTGTTCTTTGTGTTTTGACTTTTTCTTTTCTCTCCCGTATTCACCAGCTATGATAGATCTATTCGTCATCCCACTGTCACTTTGTGCCGACTTATTGCAGGGATGTGTCGACCCAACGGAAGGTGCGCTCAGGTCAGTGTATCCAACAAGGTTGCTCCAAATTTTTATATTTTTAAAATTATTAAATTTCACAAGATAAATTTATGGAATTCATACTGGTTTTTTACAGCAAATAATCATAATGTAATCTTATAAATATCTGAGGTTTATTTCGCTGAGTGTAGACTGAAATCAGTTGAAAAATTATGTTTTATAGCGTACACAATAAACAATCACTGAGCGAACGAATAAAAAAATTGTATGACGTACCACTTTTCGAGCTCTCGTGTTGCGTACGTAAGAAGCGCAGTTGTATTAGTGTTATGAGCGAATTTGGCTCTTTTTACGAATATTGTTATGGCTACTTGGCTAGACCATTGCGTCCATAGACGTCATTGCCACACATGTGGTATGGATTGAAAATCGAAGTGCCGTAGTTATGAAACATATTCGTCTAGTGTATAAGGCATCGTGATTGGCACACTGTTCTAAGCGAGTTACCCTTGCATAAACCTCTTTTAAGACATTTGAAAAAGTCCTATCGATCTGTGCCTATGGTAACATTCAAGATCTGCTTAGAACTACGATAAAACTATGACATTTTGTGATATTTTTATGTTTTTCTTCTGCAAGAACACTTGAAAATAAAAAAAGAGTAGAAGGAGCTTGGATGAGAAAAAGGCTGTGGTAGCGAAATGAAAATAGAGGAAAAGTGCACCACATCGACATTAAAAACGACACGCACTGGGCATTGTTAATCTTCCATTGTTGTCTTTCTACTATTAGTTCTGGGGCAGGCTTCTCGTTTACAACACTTAGAACGTGTTTAAAGTTCATAGACCCAATACCAAGTTTAAAGTTCATAGACCAATACCAAGTACGAAGAGCACACCAAGCTGTATACTGATGGCTCTAAAAGCAACAGTCAGGTAGGCTTGGGAGTAACCGGACCTAACATAATGTTGGAAGGCAGACTGCCTCCTCAATGTAGCGTATTTTCCGCGGAAGCAGCAGCCCTAGCCTCTGCTGCCAACACCGTAGCACACGAGCCCACCATCATACTCTCGGACTTCGCAAGCTGTATCGCCGCTCTTTATAAAGGGAAGTCAATTGACACCAATTGAGGGAAGTCAATTATAAAGGGAAGTCTTAAGACAACCGATTATACAAGAAATCGAAAAAACGACTGCCGGTAAAAATATTATCTTTTGCTGGATTCCTGGACACTCAGAAATTAATGGAAACGAAGCTGCTGATCGCGCTGCAGATCGTGGAAAACTCTGCCGGCAAATAAAAAACGTTATCCCCACGGCCGATGTTCTCAATTGGGTGAGATATCTTCTACAAGATAAATACCAAGCCGACTGGGATATCCATCGTCCAACGTTTCTAAAAAGATGTAAGGTATCGACGGAAAAATGGGTAGATAGGAAAGATCGTCGCGAGCAACGTGTATTAACTAGATTAAGAATACGTCACACTGTATTAACAAAAGCGCATTTATTTGACAAACATTTTTCTAAGGATTGTGAAGTATGTAAAACCGAATTAACAGTTGAGCATATATTATTCCAATGCAGAAAATATGATCATATTCGTGAAGAAGTAGGAATTAATAATGACCCAAGCATTGCATTAGGGAATGAAAAAGAAGAAGAAATTAAGGTTTTGAAATTCTTAAATAAGTGTGAGCTCTACGACAAGATATAATTAAAAACATTTCAAAGAGGCGAATGAACCTTGGCGTTTAAAACCTCTATAATAAAAAAAAGGAAAAAAAATATATCGCTTAACCCTAGCTAATTGTTTCCAATTTCGCAGAAAAAAATCGAAAAGGTCTTTTTTAGATCCCCAAAGTTCAAATTATCAGTTTTGAATGAACGAGCATTCGCACAGTCAGAACGAAAAATCGAAACAAACATTTGCAAAACCGTTGCACATTGCTGACGGCGTAGAACGTTCTTTAAAAGCAGGAAGGAATATTATCTACGTACCGGGAATTACGTACCGCAGTAGGCGCTTTGTGATTATCCCAATTTCCGAACGAAATGTGCGAAGAAAAGGTGGTACCAAAGAACACGAACAGACGAAAGGTAATTCTTTCCCCGGAGACAAATCGATTTCCTTCAAGCAAATCAGCTTTCGCCGGTTGCATGTTCAAATACTGCCCAGTTTTGGTAAATACATCTACCTGCATTAACTTACCGCCATCGTCACTGACGATTCGTCAGAAGAAAATGCAATCCATCGCTTTGGGGATCGATCCGAAAATAATCATGACAAATGATGGGTACTGTCAATTCCTTCCGGGTATGCCGATCGTTTCCGGTCCCCGTCGTTTGCACAGTCCGTCTTCAATTCTCGTGTAAACATCGACCACAATGCGAAGGCTGGTCTCACCACGAAAAACACGAATCCGATATTCTTACGCCGAAGTGACGGGGGATGACAAATCGTTCGTCCTTTGAATAGAATTCCAAAACGACCAAAGAGATCCGACACCCGTCCGTAACCTTCTTACAGAATTAAGACAATTTAGTGCCATTTAATCGTTATTGAACACCATTTCCGTTCCCCGTGGGCAAAATAGCAGAATTGTTAGGGGTGACATTGAAGGAAAGTAAAGAATAAAACGATTACCTCCGGGGGAAGATGTGTGAAATGATAGTCTCCGAAGTGCTAGCTCTACCAAAGCTGTTGAAGGTAGAAAAAAAACAAACTCGGGCTATGTATGAATGGAGCAGACAGACAGACAGACAGAGAGAAAAATCGGATGTGGACATAATGCACCTTTTCATACGGTCACAGGATTCAGGTTCATAAATTTGATTCTTCCGACAATTGCACCTTTCCGTCTGCGGGATTTGGATTGCCTGTTGTAGGGATGGCAATGTTCGGATTGCTTTGGGTTAAGCTGCAAGAGCGATGAATGCCACAGTAATCGACCATCCCTTCGGGTCTCGTCCAGGTACCCGTCAATTGCAGCGTGCAGCTTCCTCCTAGCTGACTGTCCACTTCCCTCCTGTCTCGGAGGCAGCATCCTGAAATCCCTAGTGCTTCCCTCTTCGTATTGTCGGAACTCGATGGAAACCCATAAATCAAACCAACACACAGGAACAATGTGGAATAATTTTTTTTTATCTCCTCTATTGATCCTCCGAACATTCGGTTCTCATCCCTCCAAAAGTTGGCAATTTTTTAAAATGCACCTTTGCTCATCTTGCTTAGGGAGATCATACGAAAACATCTATCAATTTGATTCATATTCATTATGGGATGATACTTTGAAGGGGAAAATTGGAAAGTTTGTTCGGAAGAAACCTAATTGTAAGGGAAAGGATGACAAATGGCATCTGAGTTTGAAGTGAAAACTTTAAAGATACCTTCGTCATGACCTTGGTCATGACTAGGAATGGGCGATTTCGATGCGATTTTTACAGAATCGATATTTTTTCTCGATGAATCGATTTTTTTCATCGGTTCTTTTCAGTTCGATGCTTGACAACATCGATTTTCTGAGAGATGAAATCGATGTATTACTTGGTTTTTTTTCACATTATAGAGTGCAAGAAGTTGAGTAAACCAGCACCCAGCCTAATAGTACACCTGTCTCGTATACTTATTGGCATTGACGGCACAGTGATCTGATGACTAAGCTGAGAACTGTCGTAAATAATCAAATTATCAAAAATCAAAAAAATGATGTTTAGATGTTTTTTTTTAACTATATCCACAGAGAACAGACATTGATGTCCATATACTTTTTCTTGAAAAACGTGTGTAAAAGTAAATATGGGCAGCCGGTATAAATAGCAAGTGCAGAGAAAAACAAACAAATTTTTCAGGTTATGTGCTAGGCTTTTCATTGATAAACATTGATATGAGGGTTATCGCACAACTGCAGCGCCGCCTACCAGGAGCATAACGACATACATTTGAAATGTCGGTTTAATATTTTACACAAGAAGCAGACAGTTTGCAGAAGATAAACGTCTGTTTTCTGTGCTATATCTAAGTAGATATTATCTACAGAATTGCTTCATGTTTACTTGTGTTAACTTTCTTCTCTAATGCTAGTTTATTAATTCTTTCATTCTTGTGTTAACAGACATGAGTTTGAAGAAAAGTTATAAAAAAAATTGTGGCTGTGTGCTGGAAATTGATTTTACTCATGTAAACGGGTTTTAAATTTTTTTATCGATTGATTTATAATATGCTTCTTAGAAAAACACGTTCCACAAGCAACACAGCTTGTAATAAACAAGTTGAAAGTACTGTCTAATGACAAATAGAGGTAATCAATATGTGTGTTTAATACTTTATTTCATACCTTAATATGCCGTAAAAAGCGCAAAAACTGCAACCTTATAAAACATTAAATGGAAAAAAAAAATTCTCATACAAAAATATGTCATCGCCAAGCATGGGATTTGAACACTAGTCATTGGCATGCTAAGCCAACTCCGATTGTTGTAAAGTCAGTTCTGAGTATCTATGATTTGCTTCCCGCATGCACAGAAAACACAATCTTGTTCAATAAACTCATCGTTATGAAATAAGATAATAAGGTGTAATGTAATTTCAACAGTATATTCCTGTTCATGTTTTAAAAATGTATGGAACAATGACTTTTAGAACAATAATAGAATATAAATCACGTGCAGCAGTGAAAAAATATGTTCAGTTCAATCGTTAGTCAATGTGACGTATGAAATACGAGAGATCCAAACCGCTTCTTACGTTACATGTTTTCCAAAAACTATTATAATACATTTATAAAACAAAAAATACTCAGTCATTCTATGAAGATGCTATGTGTGTTACTTGGGTCGCACAAAGATTATAGAATTTGTTTTACCGACAGAATTTTTAGATATGAGATAATAACAGAAAGAGGAATATTCCATTATCTACTATCTGTTTCTGGAGCGTAAATATGTTTAAAAAAAATCGATTAATTTTCAAATCGACTTTCTACTCTCGATATTTTTGTGGATCGATTTTTTCGATTTAAATTTTTTTTATAAAATCGATTATATTTTTCAAAATGCCCATTCCTAATGACTGATCTTTGTTTGAAAATAATGTTTAAAACGTGAATGCTATTTATTATTTCGATTATTTCATACATAGCAATATTTATAATTATAAATCTCATCTAAGGGCGATTCGGTCAAAATTTGGTCAATATCAACTTGACGTATTTCTTTCAATTTTGCATTTAAAAACCTGAACACCCCTCATTTTGAAGGTGTGTGTGTGTAGAATGTTGCTCCTATTTTGATTTTGGAATTCACTCTTCAGTTGTCAAAATGCCGTCCAAGCAAGAAGAGCAGCGTATCAAAATTTTGCTCGCGCATCGCGATAATCCGAGCTACTCGCACGCAAAGTTGGCAAAATCGCTAAAAGTTGCCAAATCAACCGTTACAAATGTAATTAAAGTGTTTGGGGAACGTTTGTCGACAGCCAGGAAGTCTGGATCGGGGAAATCGAAAACCGGAAGCCGCTGAGACGACAAAGAGAGTTGCCGGTAGTTTCAAGCGAAACCCTAACCTATCTCTCCGAGATGCCGCAAATAAGCTGGGTGTATCGTCTACAACCGTGCATCGAGCCAAAAAACGAGCCGGACTATCGACTTACAAGAAGGTAGTGACTCCAAATCGCGATGATAAACAAAATACGACGGCAAAGCGCGATCCTGGAGGCTGTACACGACGATGCTGACGAAGTTTGACTGCGTGGTAATGGACGACGAAACCTACGTCAAAGCCGACTACAAGCAGCTTCCGGGACAGGAGTTTTATACGGCAAAAGGAAGGAGAAGGTAGCAGATATTTTCAAGCACACGAAACTGTCAAAGTTCGCAAAGAAATATCTGGTTTGGCAAACCATCTGTACCTGTGGCTTGAAAAGCAGCATTTTCATAGCTTCCGGGACTGTCAACCAAGAAATTTACGTGAAAGAGTGTTTGAATAAACGTCTGCTGCCTTTCCTGAAGAACTACAGTTGTTCCGTACTGTTTTGGCCGGATTTGGCATCTTGCCATTACGGTAAAAAGGCCATGGAGTGGTACGCCGCCAACAACGTGCAGGTGGTTCCCAAGGACAAGAACCCTCCCAACACGCCAGAGCTCCGCCCAATTGAGAAATACTGGGCTATTGTCAAGCGGAACCTAAAGAAGACCAAAAAAACTGCTAAGGACGAGCAGCAGTTCAAGGCAAACTGGCTTTCTGCGGCGAAGAAGGTGGACAAGGTGGCTGTACAAAATCTGATGGCAGGGGTCAAGCGTAAGGCCCGGCAATTCGGATTTGGAAAAGCGGAAGCCTAACTGAATATTTTTCCTGAATTTTATACTAATTGAACTTGAAAAAGAAATTTAATTTGATTTTTAAATAAACGATTCCACCGATTTACACGCGTTTTCCCTTGACCAAATTTTGACCGTATCACCCTTTAATCTAACGTTAGAATGAAAAAAAAGAAATGATGTTTGCCGCCATTTTGAGATACAAGATGGCTGCTATCGGTGCTATGTAGTGCAACAATTGATGCAACAGATGTCAAAACAACGATAACAACAACATTAATATTGCCGTTGGGGCGTGAACAGAGAACAATTGCACTGTGAGGTTTATCAAGGCGAGCTTACAAAATCAAATATGTCTGTTTGAAAAAGTACTCGAGAATCGTAATGCGATTGTAGTAGGACGGGAAGTACAATTGAAGTAGGATAGCGTTCTTTGCTACTTCAATCCTACCTCAATTGTACTAGAACCTGCTATCTGGAATACAACGACTACGTTCAATTGAAACGTCATGAAGGGGTGTCTATACCTGAAGGAGCAAATTATTATGATTGTGTCTCACCCTCGTTCAGTCCGGCCTCGCGTAGAAACGGATAGTTCACGTCGGGAAGGATTTACGCTTTCGTAAGAACACTACCGTTCTCGATTCGATCTCGTTCCAATGTTAACAAATCAAGAGAAACTATTAGGGGAGTATTTGATCCAGCGTTCGAGATACTTTGCAATTGCATTGGAGGAGCTAGTTCGCTATTATGACCACGATCGTGATTTTATTGACTTGTGTGTGTGACTGTATAAAAAAATCGTGCGGTATCAGGATGCTATCAAAAAATTAGACAAACCGGAATCGAAAGTTGATCATGCCGAAAAACGAGTCGACTTCGAGCAACGGCGAATTTCCTTGTTGGATTAAACTCCGGGATACACTTTTATCAATGGTCCACGCAAATGAAGGTCTGTATCCAGAATAATCCAAACACCTCAAAGCTAAGTAAAACTAAAATTTCGCATTATATTTCGATTTTCGTTCTTAATTTCAGATTCTGACTTAACATTTAACGAAATCAAAGAAAAGTTATTCTGTAGTTATTCGGTGCATAAATATTGAAACTTTGCGCTTAACTCCATCTATTACGGTTTATACAATACAGACCCTTCAGATACTGGGCTTGAAAATTTGAAGGTCTTGGATTTTTGGTACAATACATATTTTACTCGAAAAAAAAAATGCAACAGACAAAAATGATCACCAAAAATTCATTTTAAGTTGGATAGTATATATTAGCTAACTTGGTGTATTCAAACTTCTCTCCTTATTTAAATGCCTCCATCTTAGGCTTTACGCAACCCGTCCAATCCTGTGCAACACTTGCGCCATATTTCTCGTTTTTGGAGACCTTTCCTGTTTTCCGGAGTTTGTCCATAATTATACTTTCGGGCTTAGTAGTACAACTCTGCCATTAACGCAACCATTGAGTAGGGAGATCGAACGATCTGGATGAAATTGCAGTTTTGGGAGTTAAATCAGCCGTCATCGAAGCTGCCAATAACGCTACTGGTATTTCGGCATGTATCGAGATGGAGGTCTTTTGTGAGTCAAAATATCATTTGGTTGATCCGGATCTTGCACGTCTACCTGTATTCCACAGTATAATTTAACTGCTATCTTTCCTCCACAGATAATCCATCGGAGACTACGTTACAGAAGTTCTGAGAACCATTTCCATCTGATCCGATCCATTCCTTGAACGAAATTCGTTGCGAGCAGTTGTACACCACGACGATAACGCACGATTTTTCCGGGCGATACATCGTGCCCTTACCCATGATTAAATATTCTGAAGTTATTCTGTGTGTGTGTGTGTGTGTGTGTGTGTGTGTGTGTGTGTGTGTGTGTGTGTGTGTGTGTGTGTGTGTGTGTGTGTGTGTGTGTGTGTGTGTGTGTGTGTGTGTGTGTGTGTGTGTGTGTGTGTGTGTGTGTGTGTGTGTTTGTGTGTGTGTGTTTGTGTGTGTGTGTTTGTGTGTGTGTGTATGCAATCTAACACTCATTGGCCGGCAATGGTATTATGGAAGAAATCTGTTTACAACAATCCCTCAAGTGACAATAAGCCCCGCATGTAAACATTACCGATACCATTTGAATAAGGGCACTGCAACACACTTCCAGATTTGGAAATGTTAAATTTCAAAACCAGGCGCGTATTTGGTATTACTTAAAAATAAGGTTATTGTTATATAGTTATAGTCAGATACATCTCACCCATGGCCGCTTCCTTAATTACACTCGCTTGTTCATTCGTAAACATGAAAATTCTCGACGTTGATTCGTAATTAGCTTCATGCACTCGTGACAAAATAGACGTTGCCAAACCGTCCGTTAGATTTGCAACCTACACAACTACGTGATGAACGCATCTGAAATTATGTGTCAGCCTTTCACGCACGCATGCGCATTGTCTTCGTTTGCTGCTTCTGACAAGCAAATGGCCGTTTTCTACATGCACTGGTTTTCTTTTTTTTTTAACTTCACACTGCCAATATCAAATCCCCGCTATGAGGCGACTCTATAACGAACTGCAAATAATTATCGATTCACTCGCGACAAGGCGGACAAACACTCAAACTTAATCATTTATGTCCGGATGTCACTACCACTAATAAACAAAACTAAGCTGATGTAACTATTCTTCCGGGTGCGGGGGCGAAGCACAAAAAACCAAAAACTGTGGAAATACTACCGACACTCATACATTTCGGGAGGGAATCGATTGTATTCACTACGTCTTTCCCAAAGCACGCCTACATATATCAAATGATTTCACTGTTAGTTGGAGTTATATTACGAATTATTGTTTGATTTTTGTTCGCGAAAACGACGCAGCAAAAACAAAACACTTCAGTTTAGAAGCACGACTTGCTGCGATCCTCTCCGGGACACCCCTAAATACGCATATCTCTGGAAATACTTCTTGAACGCATGAAATATTTAGCAGACTGATGAACGTATGTCTGTTCATTGTGTAACATCAATTTTTGGTGATACTTCAAGCTTTTAGATCGAAGATGGCGTCGAACGAAGAGCAGGTGCGAAAAGTAATTGTGTACGGTCGCAATGAAAATCCGGATCTGTCAGAAAGAAAACTTGCAAAAACGCTTGGTTTTCCTGCAAGCACTGTCCATAGCGTACTTAAATCTGGGCTTGCTGGGAGCGGAACAAAAACGGATCTCAGGAACCACCAGAAGGACGCGAAGGTGAAGCAAATATTGCAGAAGAGACCAGATCTTTCGGTACGTACTGTGGCTAGAAAAACAAAAATGTCCCAATCTTTCGAGCATTTTTCCAAGTCCCGGCAAGTCGTTCAAGGTGAAAAATGTATCGGACCGTAGTGATAAACACAATGTTGTAATGTGAATATTTGACGAAGTTTTCCTGCGTGATAATGGACGACGAAACTTATGTGCTGGAAGACTTAAAGCAGCTTCCCAGTATGTCTGATTATACTACCATGCAACGGAACGGCGTATAGGAGCATATCAGGATGAAGAAAAATATTTGGTTTGGCAAGCAATATGCAGCTGTGGTCGAGCAAGCCAAAGCTTCATCACTACCGGAACGGTAAACAATGAAATATACTGTGATGAATGCCCAAAGAAACGAATTTTCCCATTCCTACGCAGCCATGACGCTCCCTCGCTATTCTGGCCTGATTTGGCTTCTTGTCACTAGCCAAAGAAGTTTTGGAATGGCATAAAGCAAATGGAGTCCATGTTGTACCGTAAGAGGTGAATCCACCTAACTGCCCGGGGTTGCGACCTATCGAGCGGTATTGGGCTTTCGAAAATCCTGGACAAAAGCAGCTAAATCGGTCGCAGAGTATTCTGCACAGATCCTAATGGCTGACTTTATTAAGTAACTGTAATCAATTTTAAGATGACTAAAGGGCGAACACGAAATTATTGCGACACATTCAACAGGGCATCACTTTTTTACCATTGGGTAAAATCAACCAAATTTTGCACACTTTCTCATTGATGTGTATTGTTTACATGCTGTCAAACTCGAAGTCGTGTTTTTCGATTCAACGAAAATGGAGGTGAACCAACGCGAGTCGAGAGAACAAATTCTTTCCAAACACCTGGAATTTCCTGACCTGTCGCACCGGCAGTTGGGACAAATGTTGAATATTCGCCATTCAACCGTCTCCAGAGTGTTGAAGCGGTTCCAGGAGCGGTTGACGTTGGACCACGGCAAAGGAGCTGGAAGAAAACCGGGACCGGAGAACAAAAAGACGGAGGGAAAGGTGAAGCGGATGATTAAATCAAATCCCAACGTCTCAAGCCGTGATTTGGCTAAAAAGATCGGCATGTCGCAGAGCTACGTCCAGAATGCAAAGAAAAGAGCTGGACTACATACATACAATGCACAGAACTTCCCAAACCGCGATGAGCGGCAACAATCGACCGCTAAAACTCGGGCACGGAAGCTCTACGAAGATGCTGACAAAATATGGCTGCTGTGTGATGGACGACGAAACGTATATGAAAGCCGATTTTAAGCAAATCCCGGGGTTGGAGTTTTTCACCGGCAAGAGCAAGTTCTATGTGGACGACAAATTTAAGAAGAAGAAAATGTCGAAGTTGGCCTCCAAATATCTCATTTGGCAGGCCATCTGCTCTTGCGGACTGAGGAGTGAGCCTTTCGTGACAGAGGGCACAGTAAATGGCGAGAACTACAAATCTGAGTGCCTCGAGAAGCGCCTTTTGCCGTTCTTGCAGCTGCACGACGAAGTTCCGCTATTTTGGCATCATGCCACTATTTTAAAAGTGTCCTGGAGTGGTATGAGGCCAATTCTGTCCATTTTGTTCCAAAGGACATGAATCCGCCAAACTGTCCGGAGCTGCGCCCGGTGGAGCAGTATTGGGCAATGATGAAGCGGGAACTTCGGAAGAGCAAGAAGACAGTCAAAGACGAGAAGGACATGTTAAGAAAATGGAAAAAAAACTGAGAAACCGGTACCGGATGACACTGTAAAGACTTTGATGGAGGGCATCAATGCGTTCGATTTTACACTCAATCGAGCCCATCGATTAACTTTTCTTTTGATTTTTGAAGTAAATATATGTATAAAACTACCCTAAAATTTTGGTTCGATTCTAAACATTATAAGAAAATTGGCATGACATTTTCGGTGTCGCAATAATTTCGTGTTCACCCTTTAATAATGCACAATTAAATGAATAAAATATACATCTTGGATTGAACTTACAACAAATTCGTTTTATTTCAAATTTAATCTGTCCAGATTTTGTCGCTAACAAGCCTTAATAGCCATTTTTCTCTCTTCGTTCAACATTGATGTGACATACCTTGCGTAAGGAAATTCCAAGAATTGACGTACCACCACTCTTCTAGACGTTAGCCTATAAAGGGTGTACGCCTATGAACCGATTCACATACCCATGCCGAAAGAGAGTAAGTGTTACAGCTCAACCTCAGAATAAATCGGTTGATCTTTTACAGCCTTCTGGATTATCCCGTTAGCTACAGCTGTAAATGAGCGACAAGAGGATTCCACTGTAACGGGGCGTTTAACTTGTCGACTGACGGCAAAAACGGGAAAAACTCGAGCTGGCATGTAATCCTTCGGGTGACAAATGATGATGATGACGATGATGAGCAAGGACTTGAGTTTGGATGTTATCGAGGGAAAAAAATCGCTGGAAATAAGGAAAGAATGAAATCGTAAATGTGACGGGAAAAGTATGTTCACAGATATGTCGTCATTTCCACACGCCCCTTTACACTTCCATAATTTCTTATAACGTGTCATAAAGTTGGAACGACATCGGATGGGATGCGCGAGCTTAACGGTTATTAATATTGCCAGATGCGTTTCCCAGCTCACAGAAGATGACATTTCCTCCGACTTTGATACAATCAAACCGATCCGGTATCATAAAATGTCAGCATTTATCCCGCAGGATTACCAGCACTCTTTTTTGTTTAATTATTTAATTTATTAATCTGCCCTCCAACACCCTTGTTAACGGGAGATAATTACAACTTCGTTAGAACCCAACGCCAGTGTCATCTATCGAGCCTAATGTGATAGCATGGAAACACTATTTCATCGAAGAAACGCGTTCTCTAGAAGGCATCACTCATCCCTCTTCATTAGTTTGCCGTTATGCGAGTGCACTTCCATCAGAATTTTAACCTCCACCGCATGGGTACAAGTAATTTGAAACTTTTCCATTTGGATGCTGTGTACTGCACACACACACACACACGCAACCCGCAAGGCAAAGCAACTTTGGGCAGGCGGCAGTTTTCAGATGCGGCTCGCAGCGCAGTGGCAGTGAAAAGTGACGCCTTCGAGTTTCGGCTTTCACTCGACACATTTGGGAAATTCTTTATAGCCACGATGGCCTGGGTTGCGTACCCACGTTCCACGCCTACGGGGAAACAAGTGATATTTTTTTTTGTTTCTAAGTTTTTCGGTGCCTTGCAGATTGTGGGATGTTACGAAGGTTTCTTTTTTTTTCTACGTTAAGAATTTACATCAAACAGTGACACGGTCCGTATGGTGCGGGGGAAGAGATTTAGCTGCGAGATTGCGGAGGTTTCAGTTTTTGACGGTTTTTAAATTGAAATATGAAATGAGCAGAACGTTCGGTGGCGGTCAAGGTTAATTTCAAGGAAATTCTGGTTTTAGTTCTGACATGAAACATTTGTTCGGTGCAGATGGCAGAGGCGATCACATTAGTGGTTAGTGGAAATCGAGAGTTGCTTAAATCAAGCTTCCTGTTAGGGAATATTTTTCCTAAATGCCAGGTGCTGTGGACATGAGATAATTATTTTAACCGTTGAATGCACTGCAGTTGAATATTGCGGCCGTAATTTTTATACATTATTACATAGTAAGGACACATGATTCAAAACGCAACATACCTAATCCTAGTTCGAAAATATGATATTAATTGCTCAGAACCAGAAGTGTTGTACCATTTGTTCTAAGAAGGCTTTCGTTATTAAACATTTTGAAATGTCACTTAGTTTTGAACGTGGTTTGGCATTGGAGAAAAGATGCAGGCATCTGTCAGATACGTTTGTTCGATACAACCGTCAGGTTTGATAGCTGGCCTTGGTATTTATGAGCTCAGATTAAGAGGTAAAATACCTGAGGATAATACCATAAAATTGTTCCCACAATGTTATGCGAATACCAAAGAGGTAACACAATACCAAAATAGTACCTCTCAGGTATTCCCAGGTATTCGAAATAACAGGTTTTGTTATTCGAGAGATATTTTGCTTGCACATCTTAAGTATTTTGTTTAGGTATTTTACCTCTTAATCTGAGCTCTTTTATACCAAGGCCAGTTATCAAGATCACCATTAGGTATTCAAATGTTTTCGTCTCCTGCTTGGGTATAAAAATGAATTTCTGGGTGTCTTTCTTAATCCTATAGACTCGGAAACAGGGGCGGGCTCCCATACAAATGAAACTCACATTTCTGCATAACTCGTGAGCTAATCAATCAAAGGAACCAAATTTAGCATGTGTGAGTTTTCAAAGGCACAAAAATGTTGCTGTGCTGGTTTGAGACCATCCCCCTCCTTCTAGAAGGGGAGGCTCTCATACAAATTAAGCAGAAGTTTCTGCATAACTCAAGAGCTAATCAAACAAATGAAACTAAATTTTGCAATTTGGGTTTTCAGGAGGCAAAACATGGTTTTATGGTGTTTTGAGACCCTTCCCATCTCTAGAAGGGGGGGGGGGGGAGGGTTCTCTTACAAATTAAACAGAAATTTCGGTAAATGGAACCAAATGTGGGGATTTTGGAGGCAAGAAATGTTTCTATGGGAATTTGGGACCCCTTCGGTCTCTGAGAGAGAAGGGATCCCTTTCACTGATAGGCAAAATATAGAGCCCACCTTATCTTTTTTTACAGGGTGTGGCAGAAAATAATGCGAAAATGTTCAAACTTGAGTATTGGGTTAATTCGTGTAGCTAGTGACTAATCTCTGTCGAGTCCCAAGTAGCACCACTTGTTCCAATAGAGCAACAAAATCTCCATTGAAACAAATAAGTGTTGATTTTTTGTGGTATTGTACCTCAAAATCATACTCAATAGCAACGCAAAAAGCGCAAGAGGTGGAGCCTATTTGCAACATGTCATTGTTCGTAATGAGTTGCGATAAAATTTCACGCAACTTTGAAATGTTTACATCACGTTGCAAAAAAGTGATTTAGCACGTATGTTAAGATCCAGATAACATGGTAGACGTGACACCCCAAAGTTTTTTCAACGTTATTTTTTAGTTCCATTAACCATGTAAATAACAAAGCATCGATGCAAATCTGCTACAAGAATGTTTTGTCTTTTGCTCAAATGAGTTCAGGAATTTAATTTTTAGCATGGACATTCATTTCGACTCCTCGATACTTATGAAAATTATCTCCATAGTATGCAAAATAATTAAAATAGATGCCTCTGGAATCGTGTGACAATTAGTGAATTTTGGAAACCCTTTTAGATTTTTGGTGAAGTGTTGTGTTGTACTTCTTGAAAAATAAAGCGCTTCATTAAAACTTTGAAAACAAAGCATTTTTTTTTAATTTGGTAAGAAAAATTGTGTGATATTAAAAATTGATTTGTGAAAGTAGAGTTCCAATAAACTTAATAAATGAATTAACTTAGTAAGCTAATGCTAGTTAAAAGCATAGTTAAATAGAAATTATGTTGAAACAAAAATCCCTACAAATCAATTTTACATAATAAATAGCATATGGCGACAACGCACAAACGAACTACACTACCGGCTGATAGAATTATGAACACATTTATTCTCTTAGGCACCTATTTTGATTTTTATTTTCAGCCTCTCGGCAAGTTGAAACATGGATAATTTCTGTTTATTTGTTCTTGAGTTCAAATATTTTTTAATGTTGTTTTTTTTTTGTTACTTCAAAATTATTTCATAGAGCAACAAGTTTATTGCTGGCTCGTAATTTATTAGTCTCGGAACAGTTAAACAGCTACTCATCGATATCGTGATTAGAGGTATTAGAGGATTGACATAGTTTTGTTTCTAGCCACGCAGAGGAAGACAACATAATTATAATAAATTTATCGTAAAGCAAAAATTACTTACAGAATTCGACCTTTAACAATTTTTTCATTTAAGATTTTTCATATTTTTTACTTACTCGCTCAAGAAAGAGCAGGCTTTTTCTTTAATTCTAGTCAAGAATATTTGAAAAGTATGGTCTATAAAAATATGTGCAAAAGTCGTTAAAAGTAGATATTTTTTCAAATTTAGCATAGGTATATTTCCATTTGAATCGCTTCAGAATATAGTGTTCTGTAAGCATTTCGACAATTGTTTGTAATCATGTGTAAATTTTGTATGAGTATTTCATTTGCTATATGATCAAATAAGCTTTTATAAACGTATCCCAGCTAAGATGGAAAAAGTGGCTTATTATTTTACTTGGGCCTATATTCTAATAAATCCCACGTGTACATAACAACATGTAATTATCGTGTACAAAACATCCTACATTGGACGGTAAACTAAGTATTTCATAACACATTATTGTGGTCTAGCGCATTTCTATCCTGTTAAACTATCCGATACTTAAATTCTAATCAAATGAGTGTTAAAAAAATAATGAGAACCCCTCAATGATAAACCAACCCTTGATGAATATTTTGTTCGTTATTTAAATGGCAAAAATTCGGAGAAAATTTGAAGACAAAAAATAAAATATTTAGTAACTGTGTTCTCACAGCTATATTTACTACAACTAGTTAAAAAAACCATTTAAATAACATGAATCAAGTAAAGTTGAAACTTTTCAAGAAAACAAGTAAAAATTTCTGAAAACAAGGATTTACCATTTTAATTATCCTTAGATTATCTTATTCAAACTTTATTTCAAATCCGTATAACTTTCAAGGTTGCTGATACTGATTAAAGGAAGTATTTTGTTTCTTTATGAAGATGGAGAGATAATATATATTTGTATATTCGTTTACAAAATTAAATGTATATTAGAAAAATAAGTTACGCCGTGAGCAAACTTGAGCATTATTGAGAATATTGTAATATTGTTATATTGGGCCAAATAAAACAGAAAATTAAATAGAGTATTCTGGATATTCATTCTTATGTTGCGATCAATCATTGGAATTTTTTTTATTAAAGGAATGTTTAGGACTTTTAAGCACAACTAACAATTTGTCCCATCTTCCTAGGCGGACCATAAAAAAAAAACGGATACATATGGATGTCATATTCCTTTACCATAGTATAAGTATATAATGATTGATTTTGGTGTAATAAATTATTGACATACTGTTAAAAGTGCAACATTTTATCTTATTAGCAAACTTGCCCTAGTGATCTGATTTTGCCCTAGTGAAAAGCAAAGAAAAAACGGGACTCCATAACATGGTAAACATTCATCAATTTTACGCTTTGAGATATAATATTGTAGCTCTTGAACTAAGGTATAATATCAAATGTTAAGTTACTTAAATTGATAAAGGTGCGATTGAAGATGAGTCTAGCCTCTTTTTTACGATGGGTTTAACGATTTGCGATTAGTACCTCATTTCGAAAACGCAACGCAGATAATTTATTCAATTCAATATTTATATATTTCTTCTCCTTCTTAGCATTTCTAGTATTGTTTATTCACAATTGGCTTATTACTTGATCTCAACTAAGCGTAGAACGCACAAATAAATGTAAATTGTAATTGTAATGTGAATAACTAGACCCAATGGGATTCAGTCCCCGCAACCTCCAGGATTGTGTTGCTGCTTAGCTGCGCCTCTACTGACTGTGCCAAAATAGTTACATATATGTATTGCACAAATATTCCAAATATTAAAAATAAAAAAAGGCTTCATTGGAATATTGCATTATTCATTTTCTGAGAAATGTTATATGTTTTGGAAATGAACTAGCCTTTGGCTGAAATTCCTTAATAAAGATTAATGTCTCTCATATACATATGATTTTATATACCAAAAAAAAGTTTTCTTGTTAATCAATGTTAACACAAATTTGATCGGCAGTGTAAGATAGATTCGGGTAGAAGTAATTTTACTATACTGTTGCAATGATGTTAAATTAAACGTTTCAATGGTGCAAAAACTTCGCATTTTTTTTAAGTTGAAAACATGTACATGTTATGTTGCAAATATGAGTTCAGTGACAATTTTAATTCTTATTAATGTGTGACGCGATCGCAATCTGTCATCAACATATTAACATGTATATGTATAACCGATGCGTTTCGTGTTTCATTAATGTTAAAAATAAGTATCAAAATCTGACTTGCAAGTTGCTTTACGACGGTCTGCCGTTGTCAACGCTGGTGTTGATTATTTTGTTTGTGTTGATCTGTGCTGCAAAAAGTACATAGAAATGCTGCTGTTCTACAAATTGGATACTCCCTAATACAGAATAAACGTATTCATATTATATTCTAGTGGAACGTGAATGTACAACCATGATGTTGATTGTTTATAATTTCGAGAGCAGTAAACAGCCGATGCCATCAATCAGGATCATATTATTCTGCATCGGCCAAAAATAAAATGTCAATAAATTGGGGCAAGATCGCGTTTATGGCATTGAACTAGCCCGAAGGGGTGACTTTAAGTGATGAGCTTTGATTTGCTTGCATGAATCAAATTTATTCTAGTTTGAAGAAGTAATTTATATTTATGTTTCGAAATGATCGCCTGTGGTGCTAGTGTTGTATAATCACATTCAATCAAAGTTTTGCTGTACGTCGTTTGCTGGGGGGAATATTTAATGTATGCAATGTTAAAATTACGCAATGTTTAATCCGTACTTCCATTAAAAGTATATATTTAGCACCTTTTGTTATTGCATCAGGAAGAGTTTACTCCAGGCATTATTCTTGTTCTTAAAATTTTATGATTCCAATAAATTAAAATGAATAATATTGTATGCGAATGTTCAAACGCTGCTACATAATAAGAAGGCACATCCGAAGCATGAAACATATAAATGAAATTAAAACAAAATGATTTACCATAGACTATTTGTTACCAAACCATGCCTGCATAAACGAATTTTATGAATATTATTATCAATTAAGTGTAAAAAAACAAAGAACACTGTTTACTCTAATGCTCCAAAATATCTTCTGCCTATAGTCATGACAAAACTGTTTTAATGGCGCCTTGATGTGTTGGGCCGGAATAGGCCGGAATATAAAATTATGTCGCGTTAAGTTTAAAATAGAATTTATATTCATATTAGCTAAAAACACATTATTAAAACAAGATCGCGAACTTGCCAATGTTGTACTGAACATCCTGGATACTAGAAGAATATCTTCCATATATTGAAACTCTCTTGAAGCATACGGATTTTGTTTTACTTTGACCCAAGGATCAGTTCAAGTACGAAAAATAAACTATTTAGATATCAACATTGTCATGCATACTCAAGTTGCAAGATAGGTGCAAGAAAAAATACATACACCATAACAGCAACAGCGTGTGCTAGCAGGTTACAAAAGAGTATTTTCAATACGTATTGGATTTTTAAACTTTATTGAAACAATGTTGCATCTTTAGAACTTTGTTGCATTATAATTCCAGACAACAAAAAGATGCAATTGACATGGGTGTTCTATTTGAGAAACAAATAGTCTCCGCCTCAGTTTAACACATGTTCCAAAGTTTATATTCCTGTCAAATGCAACATTAAGGCAAGTTAATGTTAAGTATGCGACATAAAGAAAACTCTGGTGGAACGGTGTGTGTGCTCGGCAATTGTGAAGAGCCTTGTTTGCAACACATGAAAAAGCAGATTTGGTTGAAGATGTTTCATGTGTTGCTTGGGAGTGTGTTTTTGTTTATGTTTACTATCAAGTGCTGCATCCAAACATTCTATTTGCTTTATTGCAAATTCGTCAAATTGTTTGCGAAAGAAGTGATCACCAGTTTGTTGCTCGCTCAGAAGTAGCCGAAAGAGATTGCCAATGTGGGGTGCCATTTGGCAACAGTTTACCATAAAAAACTCCCTGCAGGATGGTCCTGAGCAGCGGAAGCCGGGAAGCGGACGTCCGCGCTTTAGACGCACGCCGAACGTGATCAAATCGGTCCGTGCAAAAATTGCTCCCAACCCGGTGCGTTCCATAAGAAAACTTGCAAAGGAAGCCAATATTTTGGAGAAATTCATGCGGAGAATCATCAAAGAAGACCTGCATGCATCTTCCAGAGCCAGAGAAAAACGCCACTTGATTACGGACCGGGTCAAGGTGGGGGCTTGACTACGAGTGACTTATTCCAAGAATTGGCTTTCTTTGTTGAAGAAGGAAAAAATGATAATCCTGTTCTCCGACGAAAAGCTTTTCAGCATCGATGCTGTGGTCAACAGCCGCACGGACCGGATCATTTCACCGCAGAAAATGGAGAACGTTCTGAAAAAAGTGAAATTCAAATTTCAAACCAAACATCCGGCTGGTGTCATGATGTTTGGCTTGGTGGCGTCCAACGGTTTGAAAATGCTGCCGGTTTTCATTGATGCTGGAGTTAAAATCAATACCGAAGTGCATATCGGTATTTTAAAGGACCAAGTGCTTTCCTGGGTGAAGGCTTCTCCGAGGACCAAAACGTTGTCCTACAGCAGGATGGAGCGCCGTGTCACACGTCCAATCGAACCCAACAATGGTCGAACGATAACATGAAGTTTGGACGATGGATTTGTGGCCCCCTAGCAGTCCAGATCTTAATCCGTTGGATTATTCAATTTGAGTATATGTTGAAGCAAGAGGCTGCAAAACATCACACCCTAGTGCGAAAACCTGAAGTCAACCATAACACGCAAATGGCAGACAATGTCGGAGGACTAGTATTTTAAAGGTATTATACCATTTATCGTTTCATAATTATTCAAGTTATCTTCCAAAAATTATAACCTTAAGATAAAGTGTATCATATCGATGGTATATGTTATGGTAAATCAAGATCCTGCCATAACACAAATAGATTGTTAAGTATCGTTACCATACAAAAAAATAACTTTTTCTCGAACAAAATTTCCGGTGTATTATACAGTTAATAATTTGTGAATAATATTTTCTTCTGTAGTTTTACTTTAGGTGGTATCGTACAATTCAGGTTATATCATAACATATTATGATATGCCAGTACGATATACGTTAACATCATTCAATAATAAATACGATATAAAAAGATAATTGGTATCGTTACAGTATAGCAATATTATATGAGAATTTCAATCATGATAATAACTGCTACAATCATGATACAATAATGAATAATACTTTTGCTGGTTGTTTTTCTCCCAATCCAAGTAAATTAAATCACACCTGTGATGTTGTCATTTGTTTTATTAAAAGCTTTTCGTTGTGAAAAATGTATAGAAATTGAGGGAATATGATTAAAAAATACCAGCGAAAGAAATCCAAACCAGAGCAAAGGTAATCCAACAAAAACCACTTTGATTTATGGATTTTAAGTGAACTCGGATAACTAGAAATACTATAATAAGAGATCAGCGGACTCAAAACCCGTAAAAATGGCACTCTGATCCATCGGAAGTTTTAAGAAAAGGATATTTTTACCATTTCATGTTCAGTGCAGTCGTTCATACTAATTCCATTGTAAAACATAAGAAAAGAGCTCATAATGATTGTTATTTGTCTATAATCAAAAATGAGGGTACAATAACTGGACAAATTCAAGAGATTTTGAAAGATTCCAAAGGCACATATTTTTTATTCAATCCACTACTTGCAAGAAGAACAGAAAATGATTAGTTTGAGGTTTCATCCATCGACAATCAAAGGTTTATTATTAAAGTCAACAATACTGTTCACAAGTGGATTAAAATTCAGTTAGAAAGTAAAATCTACTTAATTAAATTGCAACATACCCTTCACGTAGACTGATAAAACCGCTCCCTTACTAAAACATATTATAATGATCAGTATTATAACATGAGTCATACATTTCGTGATAATAAACTAAAAATTACGTATTGTTGCAACCGTTTCTTGGTTTATCGTGACCATACCCGAGAAAAGGATTATACCAAATTGATAACAAGTTCTAATATCAGGTTATCATTTTTTGATCACTGAATTTGTTTTCATTCAGGCTGAATAAACATCCAAAATAAAAGAATTAATCACAAAAAAATACTCGTTGAATATCATGATAATAACTTATTTTGTTATCACTGCGAACAACTTGATAACAAATCCTGTATTGAAAGCAAATTCATTGAAATAGTATCAAATTATGTTATCAATTTGAAATCAAATTCTCATGCCAATATCTGAAAAAAATATTTTGATTAAAAGTAAAACTTCTTGTTCAAATATGCTGGAAATATTTATAGCTTTATAAAACAACTTATAACGTTCATAAAAAATAGCGTGTTCAGAATGATAACATATGATAACAAAATTTGCCAATGGTGATAACTAATTTTGATATGCGATAACAGCGGAAATCAAAATGATAACTGTGATAACAGAACTTGTTACTTATATGATATCAGCTTGTTATTTTGCTTTGCTAGGGTAGTTCATATCTTTCCTTGGTTATATCATACAATGAATAAGCAAGGGATATACTATACGGCATTGTTAATTTATTGTTTATGAAATCATTATCATATGTAGAATACGCTATTTATAGTTGTTTAAAGTTTGAGTGGTTTCTTAAATTACATCAGCATTATACACTGATGATCCGTATAATGGTGATTACAACATGAAAGGAAAATGTATAATAATGATCAAAAAGCTAATGGTAATTTTCTATTCGGGATGCTCTGGCTTCCGGCATCGGCTCGAGGATGTTTTTAATAAAAATGGAGGACACAGTCAATAAATTTGTTTAAAGGGACTTTATAAAGATAACTGCTTTCGAAAATGTTGATATTATTTCTTGAATTAGTTGAAAATGGGATTTGAAAGAAAAAGAACAAATTTTCGCATTATTTTCTGCCGCACCCTGTAGTTGTGATTTCAGGTTCACTAGGACTGAAATCAAAATAGCTACATCTTTGTCCTTGATTGCGGTCCAAAACATTTAAGCTGTCAATATGTATCAAATAATTTGATGACTTGATGACTTTATGTGATCTACTTGGGGAACACTGAGAAAAAAATAACCGTTTTATAGGAAGCGGAACCTATCTTGAGCTCAATAAGCAGACCTCCAGTGGAAATCGATGAATATGCACTGAATACCAAACACTGAGTACACAAGTTATTCATAATTTATTCGTTCACTTACCGTTAATCGTTTAGCAACACACAAAACATTCGATTCTGATAATTTTCTTCCAATTTAATACGGAAATGTGCCACTAATATGTATCTATTTCAATAATATCACGAAAAACATTAATCCCATCTGTGTACATATGTTAATCGTACTGATTTTTATCAAGAAAAATAGAAACAAGTTAACGCTCTCCACTACTACTATCAAGACAAAATGAAAGGGTTTGTTTGTTATTCTTCCATGAGAATATTGACAACAAGACTCACCATTACGTTGGGCATAGAATGCTTTATGAATGATTGAACACGCACACTAGCGTTGATGTGTATGCTATACAGTATGTGAGCAGCGCCGCCAAATTCAACAGAGATGGAAAAAAATTATTAAACGTGGAATTTTATTACTCGGTAAATTTTGAAAAAATCTACAATGTTATTATTTATTTAATCTATGGAAAAATAAAATAGTTCAACTTTGGGTGATTTGTAGCAATCCCACAAAAAATGCGCTATTGAAGTACTGCCAAACCCATTTCATTCAAATAAGAGTTATAATAAAATATTTTTGCACCATCAAGCGATTTCGTCGATTGTAAACACGGCTCAGAATAATTATTGTGTAAATTAATCCCATAGCTTTCTAGTATTTTATCGCGTATTCATAGAGTCTCGTGTGGCTAGTGTAATAAGTGATGTGTGATTTTTATGGTTTGTGCAATTACGCAACAAAAATGTGTGAGGATATGTGTTGAAAATCTGACTGCCCATTATTTTAACGAAATTTAAGTCTCCGAAACGTTTATGTAACTTTTAATTATATTCTAGACCTAAGTTTATTTGCCAGGATTATATATTCTTGGTTTTTGCGTCCATTTATTGGAGAAATTCAGCATCTTCTTACGTTTGAAGTTGGATGACTGCAGAATTTTATGAATATATGAGCTATAGTGAGCATAGGTTCCGCTTCCCTACATAAGTTGTGGGGTTGACCACATAATTGTGTACTGATCACGTCTATAGTATCTGTAAATAACTTTTTCTACTCCGAATTCCAAATTTTGTCTCGGCCATACTGTTACTGTGCAAAAAAATCAATTGCTTATTCCACTTCTTCGCCAGCGTCAACAATAAAGCAATTCAACGGGTATTAATATTGCTTTATTTCGTTGCATTATCGCATTATACAGATTATGTGTTTATTCCATGCATTTTCATTTTGGTTTCGGTTTCATCACCTCTTACTACCCTTTCAAACATCCGAGCCATCCGACAATGGATTACGTGCTGCCTTTGGAAAGAGTTACAAAGATCAATCGGGAACCACTCCGCCGGTCGAAAATCTTTCCAACATTTCCATCATTGCTCCTGCAAATCGCATAGTAAAAAGAGGGTTGGAAATCGCAGCATCCGTTCCGCAAGCACTCGGTGAGTAGAAAAGGGGTTGCAGTGTACCGAAGAATTCTATCACTGCAAAACATACACATTCCCCTCCCGGCCCGTTTCGTTGCCGTCACGGGGTGAAGCAATATATTCAGGTTGAATTTATTGGTCACATGCTGAGTGTGAGTGCTACTGTGAAGCGGTGCTGTTGGACTAACCCCTTGAAATTCTAGCCCCGATGCTGCGATGGGATTCTAAACAACTTAGCTCGCACATCCCCGGTCGATTGCTGGTGATGATGTGGGGTCGCTTGCCGTCAACCGAAAAACCATAAATGCAATGAATATTTGGCGAAAAATGTCTAACCAACGCGCAAGGCTGATCATCGCACTCGGTGGTAGTCTGGTATTGGCATTTCCATTAGAGAGTGTAGCGAGTGGAGTGAATTTGCAACATAAAATTATTGCGCTTTGCCGGCAGAGGAGTTTCCTGCAAAAATCACCAGTGCACAGTTGCAGAGATTGAATTTTTTACAATTTTTCGGTTAGTCGACCGCCAGCTGCTGCTGCTACCGCTACTGTAGTGGCATACTGCTGGTGGGTTTCGCTGTTTTGCTGCCGATGGTAAGAGTAGGAATTTATGGTTTATTGAAATTGAAAATAGAATTAAGGCTTAGCTGAATCATCGCGTATGGTTCTAACCGGGCAAGCTGGGTTATCTGTGTGAGTGAATCAGATTGCAGGCTCTGGACGGTTGCTGGGGAAATGCTTACCGGGTGTGATGAATCATGATATTTTCATGAATTTACAATGCTGATTCAAAGACACTATTTATGCTTAAGTATGAGGAGTCAATGAGTCCTTTATTTTTTTTAAATTCCCGCCTCTTAACTAAAAGAGCAACACTGCTTCTGTCAACAGGCAACTGTTAGCTTATTTCTGTCAAAATTTGAACAAGCTGCGTCAATCAGTTTGTCCTTTTCATGGATGGACAAATGGACAAAAGTGGATTACGTGTGATTGCTAAGAATTATTTGTGGAAAAAATATGACTTGCTTGATTAATACTTTGGGGACTTTGAACACATGCACGGATGATGTCGAATGTTCTGAATGCTTTTTTAAGCCTCCACATCCCAAACAATTGCAAAAATCTCGGTATGGTCGATCGGAGATTGAAAGTAAAACCATGGTCATCTCACATGTCTTAGTGGTACTCCTAGAAATCATCAGGTTAATTATAGTATTCTTGGATGTTTTGAAAAGGAGCGGGTAGGACAGAAATTCGCGCCTGTTCTAAAATTTACAAAAAAATAAAAACTCAAAATTTTCGCTCATCACCATGAGGCACCAAGAGTGAACAACAATGTTTTTGGCTAGAATGAAAGATATGAAGAGAAAGTTTTGATAGTTCCGCTAGTGTGCGGCAGGCTTGGAAATATAGCAGATGTTTTAGGAAAATTGAGCGAAAAGGGCATGTAAACAGAGTGTACACAATAGATCGCTAGAATAACTATACAAGCCACAGTGGTACATGAGCGTCTTCCAACCGGACATTTTTGCCTGTTGAAGTGGCGGACTTAGTCCGTGCTCCAACCTACCCCGCAGTGGGATGTTAGGCAAAAAAGTCGTTGGTTCGAGTACCACTGTATACATGCCCTTTTCGCTCAATTTTCCTAAAAACATCTGTTACATTTCCAATCCTGCCGCACACAAGCGGAACTGTCAAAACTTTCTCTTCATATCTTTCATTCTAGCCAAAAACATTGTTGTTCACTCTTGGTGCCTCATGGTGATGAGCGAACATCTCCTTCTACATCATAATCGTTACTCCTCGCACGGAGAATATATAACATAACAATTAATGTAAACTCAAAATTGTTTAGCTCACAATACCGGTTGTGATACCTTCGCTCCCGAAATCAATGTTCCTTTTCATGATTCCATTCCATACAAAATGCCGAAAGATGTCTAAAAATCGAATTTGCATAGCTAAGTTATGTGTTTTCAAGTAATTTTGTGCTGCTTGTTTCAAACATGTTATCTAAATTGTCGTATTAGGCCACACTTTTGAGATATGGCCACTTTATGGCCTCCTGAAGATCCGGAACATCCTTAAGAATGGTAAATTCATTAGTCTCGTCCTTAAGCAAAGCGTTGCTTTCCAGAAGCAAAGCGATGCGCAGAACATTGCATGGCTCTATGTGGCCGTGAAGTTCCGGAACATTCGTAAAATTATATAACTCAATGCGCAATTCGAAATCTAAAAGATGAAGAGAATTTTAGAATTCTGCAATTCTAGGTAGGTTTGTTCCTTTTCGAAAAATATGTGGCTTGAAACTTTTATTTTGTCATTAGAGTGTTCCAATTTTGACATAGTATGAATATTTAAAAATTTCTCATTATATTAATCAATAATTGAAATATCTTGTCTTTATTATTTTGGTGTCGAATTCAATTTTCATGTTCATTTCAATTAAGGAAATTCAGACAAGACAGATTTAAAGTTATTAGCCATTAAAATGATTTATTCCAATATGTGTGTTCATTATTTTAACCATTTTTACAAAAGAAGGGCATATAGATCGCTTGGAAAATCGGCTTTTGTTCCGAGGCCCGGAAAACCTAGTGATACATACCATTTGACTCAGCTAGACAAGATTGTATTCCTTGAGTTTTAATTATCAGCTTGTGGAAGATAAACAATAACACAAAAAAAAAACTCAACGAAGGAAGTGATAACAATAACTGAAATTGCAAAGTGATAGTGTGTCTTACCAAGGAGCCAGGATGCAATATCGTTTCTCTTTAAGGATCCCGGGCATTGCATCAGCAATCGGTTATCGAAGCAATCTATATTTTGCCCTTGTAAAAATTTATGGTAAAAATCGTGTCACTCTAGATCGAAAGTGATGCACAACTCTTCATATCTTCTGCAAGATCATAGATACATATTCTGGAAGATCCTGGAAGACAATGCAGTAACCAGCCAAACCCACACATTGGTTACTACAGTGAGTTCTTTCTCACATTACATGTAAATTTACTAGAAAATAAACAGATCTGACCGTTTTAACACTTTCCTGAGAGTACTAGGAATAAGATCCCGGATGTGGTCATTATGGTCCTGCACACTTGATATTATAACCGATGCACTTATTTTTAAATTCTCATGTTATCTGATGTGTCACATGATGGATTTTCATCCAAATCTGAATTCGGCCACTTTCCTGGGAGTAGCTGGAACATTAATCCGGATGAGGCCAATAAAGCTCTGGACTTTTGATATCATGAGCATTGAACTTATTTTTGAATTCTCATGTAATTTAAGGTGCTGCATGACGGGTTTTGATCTTAGCATTAGCATTAGCATTGACGTTTGCACACCTCGTGGATGGAGCTACGATGAGGAATTATTCGTTGAAGCCCTGTTTGGTGCACAGAACAAAATAAAAATAAAATTATTAAAAAAATGGTCGTTGGAAGCATCTAATCTAAGAAGGGTTAGTGATGCTCCATTTCTCGTCAAACGGTTGGGACCTAAGCATTAACTAAAGTCCTAGCCCTATATGGCTTATGGTTATAGCGCCATTACTCGCTCTCTGAAAAGAGAAGAATGTCTGAAAGTAGAAGAACGGGTGATGAAAGAATACGTAGGGTATGTGTCCCTTGACTCAGCCTAGTATGCAACAATCGATTACATTTTTTATCATAACTCATAGAGTTTTTCAGTTGGAAGCAAAATTCAACTAGCTATACACTTGCTAAGATATGTTTAAAAAACCATCTAGTAGTACGTATCACAAAAAGTTACACAACTCACTTTATAATGTCAGAAAATTTAGAGGGATATGGATGTAATGTTGGTCTATAGGCATCAAATTGGGTCTATTCATGGATGCAAGTTCGTCCCATTCGATAGATTTGTAATTGAATGTTGGCTTTGTATGCGTTTTGCCGATTTTCTGATTCAAGGCGTTCTTAGCTGTATTCGCTCTACCCAGCAAACAATTTTTCTAACAATCAAATTATACTTAAACTGCTAAGAAACACTTAAGTGATTTTAACATATTATTTAGCGATCATTCGGCAATCAAAACATTATAATTCACTCTACACATATTTAGTTACTTTAGTTTGTGTTAAGATGAGCTATATGAAATCTCAGCCGTTTGTATTGTAAATGTTATCAATAACAACATTTTTACTACGCTTTCCATAAGACAGACCATAATTGGGAACCTAGAAAAAAATGTGTCCCTAACATTGGGTCTATGGTTTTCATGTTAAATCATGGTTATTTAACCTATGTGACCTGCTAGTTTATAACGTGTGACTATTTTCTGTACATCTTGGCTGCGTTATTCGGTTTATAGGTTTAATTTCGCCAAATTTAGATCCTTCTAAGAGAGTTAAGAGAGTGTAGATAATGTGTTAACCAGTAAACTTATGGTGTCTGAAAAGTTAAGGAAATCGAAAATTACGCGAAAGTGAACAGTTATAAATTGATTAATAATGTCTCAACTGCATTGAAATAGATCGATCATCCTGATTGCAACATGACTTTGTTGATAATCACCGAAATAATTACACATTTGGTACATAGGCCGAATCAAGGAGCTAGGCTAACATTACATCCCGTTACCCTATCTGATTTCTTGGACTGCTGCAACAACATTGCGTTACTTTAATTCTGCATTTTATTTCATTTTATTGACGTATAAGAGTATATAGCTCCAAGTTACCACTCCTAATTCAAGTACTCAAACCTTACATAAAACACCAGAGGATACTTAACAAGGCTTTGCAACACTAGAAGTGTACAATGATATTGCATATGCAATTATATACTATCATATAACAACATAAAAAAGATAATAAATGTATGTTTTCTCTATTTCCCGTAATGTCCTTCCATGTTATTAGGATGAATCCAAGGCAAGGATAATCCCAAAGCGCGCCACAACTACGAACCTAATATGAATGGTAAAATACATTGATCACCAGGCACAAGATCTTCTTCAGCGGGTGGAAAAACTACCTGTTGTAACACTTCTTCAACGGAACCGACTCCCAGCCTCGTCTAATGACGAACAATCCCCACTGAGCTCCCGCGGCATGACAAGCCGGCCAGTTTAGCGCGAGGGTCTATCCAGAGGAACTGCGCTCTCTAGAATTACTAATAACACCAAAAAGGGACAACCATAACCGCGAGGTGAAACGAATAGAAAGGGCGAAAACAGAAAATACAACACGGTGGGCCGCTTTACATTAAAAAATGAAGGTTGGCGGACAGTGCTTAGAGACTGTTTGAAAATATAATGGGTACTTAGCTGAATTCACCCGATATAGATTTGCATTGATGCAACGAGCAAGTCACCGGCGCCGCCGCACTAGGAAACTTTGTTCTGTCCTTCTGACTCTTTCGTTACTTCCGGCTTTTCCACACTCTGCTTTTCTTTGCCCATCATCCATACCAAAGAAAATCTATAGGCACGTGCTTAAATACAGTGTTCTCCACAACCGCAGAAAAAAAACGAACGTTTTGGGGGGCAGCCATCATTTTCCGGGGAGATTATTGTGCGCGACCAGCACATTCTATCACACTCCATTGTCACTTCCTAGGGGCATCTATCCGACACTTAATAGGATCCCCAGCGGATTTTGCGACGGATAAGCACGTTTTGGCCCTCGGCGGGACGGACTTCACGCGAAACCTGGACAACCTCTCTCGAACCGCACATGACCGAACTTTTTTCATCGACGCTATTTTTTTCACACTTTTCAAGGACCCACTGGTCCCACCCTGAAAAGCCAACGCACTAAATCACTACAGAATGCATTTCGTCCATGGGAAACCTTAAAATTTCAAAACTTTTTAAAAATTGAAGGGAAAGAACGAAAAACTTGACACCGAAAATTCAACACGGCCGCTCTCCGCCGCATGTCGGGTTTTGATCTTAGGCCGAAATTGGTCGCTTCCTCGGAGGAATTTCCGGAACGAGTCATAGGACTACAGTACCTCTCACTTGTTTTCATTCTAAACCGGTTCAGTAGTTTACCAATCAGACTAAGGCTGGCTTGGCCTCTGCTGTACACAGAAGTTGTCTCCATTCTCTTCGGTCCATGGCTGTCACTCGCCAGCCTCGCTGTCTGCGGAGGGTCCGCAGGTCACCTTCTACTTGATCGAACCACCTTGCTCGTTGCGCGCCTCTTCTTATTGTACCTGTCGGTTCGTTTTCGAGAACCATTTTCACAGGGCTGTCGTCCGACATTCTTACAACATGCCCAGCCCATCGTAGTCGACCGATTTTTGCAATGTGTACGATGGGAGGTTCTCCCAGCAACTGGTGCAATTCGTGGTTCCTTAGCCTCCTCCACGTTCCGTCTTCCATCGTGTTGATTACGTGCTACGATATCAACGTCGTCGGCGAAGCCAAATAGTTGGACAGACTTCCTGAAGATCGTGCCACTCGTTTCTATCCCAGCTCATCGAATCCACACCTTCCAGTGCAATGTTAAACAACAAACACGACAATCCATCACCTTGCCGTAACCCTCTCCGAGATTCGAAGGGACTCCAGAGCGTCCCTGATACTGGAC
>JASCZW010010072.1:0-38712 GCA_034211315.2 Aedes japonicus | reverse complement strand
AAACCACAAATCAAAACAATAATTGTCCTAAGAACTTTAAATTCTCCTAGATAATCCGGTTGTATCCAAAATAATTTTCTTTACTTTTTTTTTAAACTATTGTCAATTCAAAAATAATGTCATTATTTTTAGTATACTAGAAAGAGTTCGAAGCCACAAAAATGATCGTAAATAAATATAATTCTATTCTATTCTAACGCTTACACAGCCAGTTATTAAAAGCATCCTGGAAAATACTAAACCAGTATTTTTCTTAACAATATTAATATGTGTGGCGTATTTGTAATACATTACAAATGTTAAAACGGCCACTGAGTAGCATTGGGGGTAAAAAAAAATTCAAAAATAAGCGACAATTAAATTATCCATTAGATGAATAAATTTATCAACGAATAATTTCGGATCGTAAGAAAGAGGAAACGGGGACAACCATTCTCCCGTCTCGTTTCTGTAGGTTAATGTGAATCGTTGGGAGTGACGGAGGACTCCATATGTCCTGACTTCTCTGAGAAAAACTAAGGTATTTCCACCGTGTGTCCTGGCTTACGAGCCTAGGTTTAAGCGCCATTGCTCGCTCTCTGAAATGAGTAAAAGAGAAAAAATGGGATGGGTGTTGTGTCCGGGATAAATCCTAGAGTTAATCCAAATATACTATATTAACAATATAAGTAACTTCACATTTTTTCAGGCGACCCTTTTTTGCGCTTGTGGCGCCTTAAGTGAGTAACGCGGCAACTACTAAACTATAAATGCTCACGCTCAAACTAAGCTATCCAGCTTTCGTTTTACCTAGCGTAATATTCCAAAAGTACTCAACAGACAAATTGGAACGAACGTTAAACTAAGGCTCTAACTAAGGAAACGATTTCCGAACAACTCGCCGCAACTTCGACTTGTTGCCAGCTGCTAGATTTGTATGTATGTATGTATGTATGGTAGCCACCATCCCCTCTAGCCCTTGGCTTGGATGCAGCTCCACTTAACAGCAAGATCAAATTGGGCCACCGATCTGAATTCGCACTATCGCTGTATGAAGGGCCAAAAACGGAGGGGTGGACCCGTAAGCAGAGACACTTACACGAAATCCACGGGAAATTAAGAATCTCCTTCCAACGATATGATCCAACAAATCGAATAACACAATTCGCAATACTCATTAAGCTTTCTACAGGATGGCTTGTTAAGAAGGGCGCGTCACTCTCCCTGAAACTGTTGGAGTAGAACTCGCAGCACCACACTCGAATCGGTAGGATAAGAAATGATACTGTTTGTTCCCTCCTAGACTCAGGCAGTCAATCAAACCATCGTCCAGTTTCAGCTTGAATGATACCCTGGTGCTCCCTCCCAACCCAGTATTTATTATATTTATATAAATATAGATGTAATGTAATAATAATATGTTACATATGATTATATAGTAGAGCAAAAATTATATAAGGATATTTGGTTAAATTATGTAATAGTTGGGTTCACGAGCCTATGATAACCATGTTAAACTAAATTAATTAACCTGCTGAAATAATAATATTAAGGCAGTAATAATAATATGCAGCTTCGTACCACTTTGTATCACTGATGGGTGACTGTATCTCTGGAATGTGAAGGTCATCTTGTTATTCATTGAGGTATAAATATCAATAAAGCATTCAATTGTATATAAAACCATAATATTATATT
This sequence comes from Aedes japonicus, assembly GCA_034211315.2. Taxonomy (NCBI): domain Eukaryota; kingdom Metazoa; phylum Arthropoda; class Insecta; order Diptera; family Culicidae; genus Aedes; species Aedes japonicus. Next base: position 37,035 of record JASCZW010010072.1, on the reverse strand, counting down.
ATTACGTATTTAATCATGACATATAGATATATAACCTTCTGGAATGAAGAGCATTTATTAATTTTGATTATTATTTGATATAATGTAATAAAATAATTATACCGGCCGGATCACCAAACTGAAGCAATTAAAATTTTATTAATTATTTTATTACTTCTTCCATAATATTATATTTATGATATGCAATTAATAATGATGAACAGCTGTGTTCCTCTGAACCGCTCAAATAGTAGTTGATGATCGTGTACTGAAATTTTAAGGTCATATTACGCCTATTTAATGGAAAATATAATGAAGGAATTGAAGGTTGAGTGGTCGAGAGAGTCGTCAACATTTCTATTAATGAAAATATGCTAGAGCTTGTAAAAAACATGCATCATATAATAACACATACTAGTATCTACACATCTATATATACATCCATTGCTACTTTCGAGAAGGCCACTCCGACGGTGCTAGATACAGCTGAAAATTGATCCCCATTCTTACTGCTGCTTCTACAGAAGATGATCATCCTATAACCGCAAGACCTCCTCTCTAAACTTTATGGTACCTGATGAGAAATTTACCTTTCTGGCGTAATACATGTAATGAAATATACAGAATTAGGCTATGAATAAACAATGTCCTATAAGATAAAATATATAGTGAGGGTATATTGTAATATGAATTGAAAATTACATCTGTTGCAGACTGCTGTTTTGTTGCAATTGTAGACAAACTTGCGCATCCATTATGAACCAGAAAATTTAGGCAATGTATGACCGCCATGAAAAAAAAAGGATTTTAAATTTTAAATTATTTTGTAATACCTGACGACCTGGAAGACCTGAAAGATAATGGAGAATGGAAAAATTATGATATGATGTACCGGTCGCACCCCCTCACTTCGCTATTGTCGGATTGACAACATTGCCCAGGCTACGCCAACCAGCGTCTCCATGTTTCAGCTGGCAGTCTTTTGTGATCATATGACTCGTGGAGGCGTGAGGTAGGAACTTGTGAGGACCAGAGGTCGGTCGCACCCTCCTGCCAAGTTGTCAACTCACCATTTGAAGCCCTGTTGCCAGCTGCTAGATTTCATGACAAAAGCAACTATGGTTTGCAAGAACTATTCTAGAACTATGGTTTGCTGCAACTTGATCAGGATATGAAAAAGAGCGTTTGTTGGAAGGAAAGTGAGATATACGGCTTGCAATTGTTATTATTGATTACCATAGAGTGAATTTCAAATATTACGAAGTAGAGATACATTGATACAATTAGATATAATTTTGGCTTGAAAATGATCCCCAATTCACGCACTGAAAAAAAAACCACTATATGTGTTTGATCTTAGTTGGCAACAAATAGGGAAGCGGAACCTGTGCTCACCATAGTACATATATTCATCCAACTTCAAACGTAAAAAGATGTTTTATTTCTCCAATAAATGGACGCAGTAACCAAGAATATATAATCCTGGCAAATAAAATTAGGTCTTGAATATAATTTAAAACTACAAAAACGTTTCGGAGACTTGAATTTCGTAAAAATAATGAGCAATCAAATTTTCAACACAATTGGTTACCTTTGCACTACAAATTCGTCGTATTGATCTAACCGTACTAGGGAACATGCTCGAGCCAGACTCCAAGTTTTCAATTTAATTGAATTATATCCTCGCATATTTTCGTTGCGTAATTGTACAAACCATAAAAATTACACTTTACTTATTACACTAGTCACACGAGAATGGCGTGACTCTTATTCGAATGAAATGGGTTTGTCCGTACTTCAATATCACCTTTTTTGTGGGAGTGCTACGAATCGCCCAAAGTTGAATTGTTTTATTTTTCCATAGATTAAATAAATAATAACATACTTCTAATTGTAGATTTCTCAATATTTACCGAGAAATAAAATTCCACATATAATCATATGTTTCCATCTTTGATGAATTTGGCGGCATTGCTCACATACTGTATAGCATACACATCAACGCTAGTGTGCGTGTTCAATCATTCATAGAGCATTATATGCCCAACGTTATGGTGAGTCTTGTTGTCAATATTCTCATGGAAGAATAACAAACAAACCCTTTCATTTTGTCTTGGTTATATGCATGCCACCCAACACACGTGAAGTGCTGTGAAATGATCTACTTCATTTTTGGGTGTAGTAAAGACTGTATTCGATGAAATTTGGACACACAAAATAGGTCACCAAAAATATACCTTGAGCCCGATTCTTTTCAAACTTTCTGGAAATAAAGTACTACTAAATGGTTAAGTTTTGACATCATTGGTTAATTGAACCTCTTCTCCCAACCCAAATGCCCGCACCTTTGCCTTGACCCCTTCCATCAAATTTTGGGCAATGACTGGCTTACTTACTTTTAACCACACTTTCTTTAGTTCAAGTTCATTTTCTATCAGTTTTGGAGTTTTAACGAGCTTTGCCTTCATGATTGCCGAAAATTTTTCAATTGGGTGAAGTTTCGAAGTGTTTGGAGGGTTGACGTCTTTTGGTACAAAAACTACATTACTATCTTTGTACCAGTCTAAGACGGGCCGGGCATAGTGGCAAGATGCCAAATCCGGCCAAAACAGTGTCGGGCCAGAAGTCGTCAAGAAGGGCAGAAGTCGTTTTTGGAGGCATTCGTCCTTATAGATTTATCCGTTGACGGTCAGAGATGTGATGAAGGGCTGACTCATTTTGCCACATCCGCAGATCGCTTGCCAGGCAAGGAATTTTTTGGCGAATTTCGACAGTTTCTTCTTCCGTACACTCTCCGGAACGGCCAACTTAGAGGTGGCGACGTAGTGTTCCTGTCCTGGCATTTGTTTGGTGTCGGCTTTAATGTAGGTCTCATCGTCCATCACAATGCAGAACGGTTTTTTGAGCCACTCCCTGTACAGTTTTCTTGCACGAGTTTTGGCCACCGAGTTCTGTTTATCGCTCCGGTTCTGTGCCTTCTGGACATTGTACACATGTAATCCAGAACGTTTCATTGTTTTCTGCACAAAACAAACTGAAACTTTCGCCTTTTTCGAAACATCCCGGATCGAAATGTTGGGATAACGCTTAAATTGGTTCAATACCATCCTGGCCTTCTCCGGATTTGATGTGCCACGTTTTTTGCCACTACCATTTTTCCGCTTGGTTGTCTTACGGTCCTTGAACGTTTTGATCACATGAGAGACGGTTGAATGTGCGATTCCGAGCTGTTTTCCGATCCATCGATGAGAAGCGTTTGTGTTTTCGCGGTGAGTGCCCAAAATTGGTTGGCGCACTATTTCTTCATTCGAAGCCATCACTGAAATCACTCGACCGATTTTCACGAAACTCATTACACAATTGACACAACACAATGAAATACATTCAGTTAAAATTTCAATAATTTTCACCCACACGCTAAAAAGTTACGAACAATTGCGTGTGACCAAATTTCATCGAATACAGTCTTTAGTGGAGAGCGTTAACTGGTTTATATTTTTTCTTGATTAAAATCAGTACGATGAACATGTGTACACAGATGGGATTAATGTTTTTCGTGATATTATTAATATTGATACATAGCAGCGGCAACAACTCCGTAATAAATTGGAAGAAAATTTTCAGAATCGAATGTTTTGTGTGTTGCTAAACGATTAACGGTAAGTGAACGATTAAATTGTGAATAACTTGTGTACTCAGTGTTCGGTATTCAGTGCATACTCACCGATTTACACTGAAGGTCTGCTTATTGAGCTCAAGATAGGTTCCGCTTCCCTTCTTACATACTTACTACTTCCATCACTCCTCCGGAATACCATTTTAGGTCAAATATACTTGCCATGCAGAACAAAGTGCAGTCATAGACAAATCCTTTGATTTCAGCCTGTCCAATCCGGTGAATTCAGTGTCCAATCTGTTGTTAACTAAAGTTCCTTGAACTTGAAGCTCAACTTGAAATATTTGTAATAGAGCGCCGGGAGAGACGATGCTCCAGCGAAGCTTTTCGTGGTGCTACCATAAAGAAACTTGTCATAACCCATGTTACAATCTAGATTCAGAAAAATCGGCACCACAAAAGTTTTACACTGACTTCACTCATTTACTCACTTAAAAAATATACTTAAATCGTTCGAGAAGCTAACATAATAATTATTAATTTTCTATTATTTGACAAGACTGAAGAAAAAACGCCTGCCCAGATCAAACGCACAGCCTACTTCGCAAAAATAATCGTAAATAAATATAAACTAAAAAAGTGTTGTCAATATCGACCAATACAAGAACCTTGATGGTCAGATTTCTGTCATGTAATTTTGAGATTTCAGTTTTACCACACAAGTTCAACACAGTAGACGCTGTGGCTCCAAGCTCAAAACAAAACAAAATTGATTAAGGCACAGGCATTTGCATGACAAGACATTTTTTTGAGCTGGTGAAGTGATATAACATTGGACGACATTATTCCGCATTCATGGCATATAATCGCGTTTTTGTAAAAAAAAAAAATTAGCGTGTTTTCAATCTATTGTGATAAACTATCAATTGCGTAACGTTTCGCACTAGCATTCTTCATACTTATGGAATACTAAAGGGTGTCCCTCATCAAATTGTATCACGGAAAAAACGCTGTAGAAAGTTACCTAGTGGATCGATCCCGAGGGTAAGTCGCTAAGAACAGTGTGCCAGTCACGATGTCTTACACACTAGATGAATATGTTTCATGACTGCGGCACTTCGATTTTCTATCCATACCACATGTGTGGCACACTGAGGAACACTTTTGACAGTGGAGCTTGAAGAAATAAAAAAAAAAAAACAGCAACCTTGCCAATATGCATTGCCTTGTTGCCAGGTTCAGCAGAAAATAACAATTTGGGCAGTAAACACATGGCACCTTCGGCACATTACGGGAACTTCCAGAATATTGCCACGCTTTTAGACACGCTCAAGACAAATAGCACGGAGAAAATTGTGCTGAGCGATCCACCCCTTGATCGATCCTTTTCAAATTTTCAGACAATAAAATACAACCCATTTAGCGTATCTATTTTATTCAATTTCAATACCATCACCGCACGCTCGCACCTTACGCTTCACTAATTAAGTTCTTAACAACGTCTGGCTCTGTAAGGAAACACACTTCTTCTTCTGTACGGAACACACACTTTTTCTTCATGTCTTTCTCAGATTGGGATGCTTCTGTAGTGTCTGTTTCATAATAGCACAGTATTTTTTGATGGGCCTTAGTTCCGTTGCGTTAGGGGGGTCATGTCCTTGGTTATGAAAGTGAAAAGGTATGAGAGTGGCTTCGTACCACTCCAGGACAACATTTGAATAGTGGTACGAAGCTAGATCTGGCCTAAAGATCGTAGGGCCCTCGTGTTGCTTTAACAGAGGAAGCACACGCTTCTGTAGACACTCTTTGAGGTAGATCTCCCCGTTTACAGTCAAACTTTGAAAGTTTCTGCTTCCGTACTTCCTCCGAAACATCAAACTTGTGCTGGACGGTGAAGAAGACAATCAAGTTTCACCAGCACCTGGGTGTACAGTTTCCAGGTCCATGACTTTCCCACCGTATTTCGCCGTTCAGTACAATTTAGAGCCTTCTGCACTTTGTACGTATGCAGTTCCTCTTGGTCTTGGGCTCTCTGAACGAAAGAGTTGGACAAATTTAACTGTTTGTCCAAGCCACATCCCTGACCGAAGCATTGGGATTCCGCTTAAACCTGATCAGTAAGAAAACATCAATTCTTACCTCATTTCTCCTTCCGTTCGATGCTCAGAGTTTCGTAGTAACGTTTAATCACACGACTCACCGTTGACGGCACGATTCCGAATTGTTTTCCGATGTCCCGAAGAGAGAGTTGATTTTCCAGATGCTTGCATAAAATCAATGCGCGACGTTGCTGTTCGGGTGACGATATTTTTACATTTTTTTTTAAACTGGCAGCGATAAAAATACAACAAAAATAAAATACTCTAAACTATTTCCACCCAAATATTCAAGAGAAAATACCGAATGGATTATTTTCTACAGCGTTTTTTTTTGTGATGCAATTTGATGTAGGACACCCTTTGGATATAAAGTAATATTATTGTGCAGTATATTGATAAAAAATAACCAAAATTTACCTATTTGAAATTTAGTGGGCATGTTCAACTACCTTCTATTTCATCAATTATTACAGTATTAGAAACTGTTTTCATTCCTTTCTAGTTGATAAATCAATTAAACAATTTACAATTCACGTTCAAAATACCGAAAACAGTGTAAAACTCTCAGCGTGGATTATTTTTTTCAACATACTGTACATCTACTAACACACAAAGTTCAGCAGTTCATTGATTTAGGGGTATCCATACCACGTGGTTAATGGATTTAACCGATTTCTGACACCCTCACCCCCTGCGTGGACTATCATTCATATAATTTTTCAACAAAATGTATGGACCGTAGACACTTGCCAACCCCCTCCCCTGCCCCAAACTGTATACGTGGTATATGGCTGGCCCCTTACATGACATGAATTTTAGACCTTATATCGATTCCAGGTCATGTATTTTTTATTATTTTTAGGAGTGGTTTTAAGGGTGTACTAAGTTGCCGTTGAGTTTTAGAATAGGAGTTTTCTCATGCAACATACTTTATAATTCTAAAAGATGTACACTAGCCTGGGACACGGACATATGAAAGGAAAAAATATTCGCTCTTCAATGGTTTTTGGAAGCCTTTTTGGTTTTATAATAACTGTTTAAAATTTCAGCTCGATCGGTGAAACTATATTTTTTCGCCTGAGGTTTTAATTTTACATAGGATTTTATATGGGAACACTTACTTTTACATAGAATAATCTGGCGAGGTGACCCGTTGTCATCTTAAAATAAGTAGATTTTCTTGTAAATTTTTCAAGAAAACTTTTCTTCCAAGACCGCAAGCCAATCCGACGATTGTGGAAAAAGTTATTGAGCTAAAACTGATTACTATCGAAACGAACGGCTCATTGAACTGTTTTTCCTAACAACACTGCCACCTGCAGCATGGCCTGTAGCCTGCTGCTGTCGGCGCGACAGCACGTTGTTGTGGGGCGTTCACTTGACATGCAGGAAAGCCGTTATCCGTCGAGTATAGCCGTACACAGCTTGAAAAAGAAGTGTTAATTTCTATATCATGCACATAAACGGAACGTCACAAAATATGGAGTCTGTTTCAGTTAAAATTTTGCCATACATAATAGGTGATTCTTTCGAGAGGAAATAACGTACAAAAAATCTAAGAGTATAGTTTTGTAGGTTCTGTTTATTGAATTTTAAGGGAAAAATTCCAAATGGAAATTTTTGAACCTTTTGCTGAGAAAAGATTTGATCTATCATTTCTTGCAAAATACTACTGACCACGTTATCTCAAATCTTTTTCTCAGCATTTCAGATGGTAGGGTATGTGTCCCTTGACTCAGCCTATTATGCCATGATCGATCACATTTTTCATTATAACTCATAAAGTTTTTAATCTGTAAGCAAGGTTCAACTAAATAGTTATACACTTGCAAAGATTAGTTTGATAAGACATTTGGTAGCATGAATCACTAAAAGTTACACAACTATTTTTAAAAAGCCATAAACATTCGAGGGATGTGGATTTAATGTCGGTCTATAAGCGTCAAATTGGGTCTATTCGTGGATGCAAATTCGTCCCATTCGATCAATTTATTACTAAATGCAGTATTTGTACGGGTTTTTTTTTCTAATTTTATGAATTAAGGCATTGTAAGCTGTACTCGATTTACTTAAAACAACATTTCACAAAACTAACTAAAGTAAAACTATCTCGAATCATTTAAATGATGATCATATATGATTTACCAGTCATTCAATAATGAGAACATTATAATTCACTATACAATGATTTTATTTCTTCGATTTGTAATTAGATGAGCCACTTGAATACAAGCAACCGCAAATTCATGCATTTCCACTTGAAATTTTACCAATAACAACCTTTTTACTACGTTATTGATACAACAGGCCATAGTTGGGAACATACAAAATAATATGTCCCCAACATTGAGTCTACGATTTTCTTGTAAAATCATTGTTATTTTATCTCTGTGAACAGTTGGTTTGTATCGTATAACTATTTTCTGCACATCCAGACTGAATTACTTGCTTTATCGATTCAATTAAGCCAAATTTAGATCACTTGAAGATCGTGTAGATCATCTGTTCAGCTTAACCAGTGAAATCAAGATGCCCCAAAAATTCGAGAAATCGAAAATTACGCGGAAGTGAACATAAGATAAGATAGCTATAAGATGATTAATATTGTCTCAATTGCTTCGGATTACATTGGTCATCCTCATAGCAACATGATTTTGTTGATTTTCGCTAAATTAATGACACATTTGGTGCATAGGCCGAATGAAGGAGCTAGGCTAACATTACATCCCCTTACCCTATTTGATTTATCAGACGGTGTTTTGATTGATTAGTAACATATATTTAATTGATAACTTCCCAAACATTTTCGGTTGGATGAAATTCTGGACAATTTGTTGCACAGATAAAAAGAAATATTGAATTTTCTGCGTTATACAATGCACAAAAGCGAATGCTAGGTTTGCCAGAAAATAATGAATAGTTAATAAAAAATGTAAAGTTCTGAGGCATAAATTGATTAGTTTTTATAAAATTTAAAAGAATATTAATAAAACACTGATTCATTTGTCAAACAATCACTTGTAAACGCGAGCACGTTTCTTTTTCTTCTTCTTTTTTTTTTGAGTGACTCTCCGCTCTCCCCAACACCAAAAGTCTTTTTACTGTGCCCTCTGGTAGTGAATATTCAGAACTCAGCTTTGAATGAAAATTTGAAATTTGTATGTAACTAGAATAAAATGGCTGAACGTGTACTATTTGAAAACTTCAAATGAAAGAATTACAGTTGCAAAATGACTTTGTACTTCTAGTGTTTCAAAAGTTTCCTTTTGAAGAAGCACATTCGTTAGAAAAAATAAATAAAAATAAAATATTATTAAATGAACAAACGAATAAATTACTCAAATCTACGACAAAACAGTTGTATATGCAAAACACAAAGGTAAAATTTTACACTATATGTGTGGGTATATGACTTCGTAAATATCGTTTAGCTTTTGCCTTGCATAATATGCGATTGTTTAACATCTGTAAGTCTCTTGGCAGAATGTTATAACGGGTGGCAATTAAAATTTTGAAATTTTTTCGAGGCCTCTATGCTCAACAACAAACGAGCTCAGAGAGAAATAAGAGTTTGTATGCGTTAGCTCTTTCTCTCCTTTTTCTGCTAGTATTTTCTGTTTTGTTTATGCTTGCTCAGTTTTGCTCAAAATGCCGTCGAAACAAGAAGTATTTTGCGAGCGCGTTGTACAGTTCTACGAACTGCACTGAAATCTCGGCAAAACGTATACGGTAAAACATTTTAAAAGCGAAAATGTTGCGACTTCGACTGTTAACCATATCCTAAGATCCCCAACAACTGCTCGCAAGCAAGGTAGTGGAAGACCACCCAAATTTATGGACGCAAAAGGACTTCGTTCTCTTTCTCGAGCCTTCAACAACAAGGATTCACTGAGCCAACGGGATGCCGCAAAAAAGTTCAACTGTTCTCACCAGTACATCTGCAAAACATTGAAAAGAGTCGGAATAAAGTGCCGAAAGAAGACACGAGCCCCGGAATATACTGATGCACAGATTTCAACGCTGAAATCCCAATGCCGTTGGTTGATTAAAAATTATTCCGGAAAAAGTTTTGTTTTGGACGACGAAAGCTACTTCCCTCCTTCGAAGACGCAGATTCCCGGAAACGATCGATACTATTCAACGGATAGTTCTACTACACCTCCGAACATAAAATATAAGTTTAAACATAAGTTTGAACAGAAAGTGATGCTGTACATTGCCATTTCCGAGAAAGGCATTTCTAAACCATGGTTCAAGCCCTCTGGTTTGGCAATCAATCAAGATGTGTACCAGAACGAATGTTTGAAGAAAATTTTGATCCCGTTTCTACAAAAACATCATGCTGATGGACAATACGTGTTTTGGCCGGATAAAGCGTCATCGCATTACGCCATAAAAACACAATCGTTCCTGAATACCCATTCGATCCCATTTGTACCCAAAAACCACAACCCGACAAATCTGCCTCAGTGTCGCCCAATCGAAGATTTCTTCGGGGTTTTGAGTTCCTTGGTGTACAAAAATAACTGGAGAGCCACGAATTGCAAACAGTTGATTGGTAGAATCAAGAGATGCATTCGCAAAGTTGACATGGAGGCCGTACAACGCTCCTGTTCCGACATCAAACGGAAGCTTCGCTGAACATCCGATTACGGACCGTTTTCAAATGTTCACTAATTTTTTTCAACAATGGACAATGTATCTTTTATTTGAATAAATCAGATCTTCTTCAACTATGTTTGTCTTTTTTTGACAGCTTGAGAAAGAAATTCCAAAATTTTAGTTGCCACCCGTTAGGCCACCAAAGCTGAACCGTCTCTGACCATAGTTCAAATGTGCACGGGGCCGTGAGAGGAGATTCATTTGTCGGGTGCTGTGTAATCGTGATGTCAGTTAAATTTTTGATACTTACTGTATTATGGCAGCCCTAAATATGCACCAGATATGATCCATAAAACAATTGAAAGGCGTTCCATAAAAAACGTATTTGCGCCCCATAAAGCTCTGATCAAAACTCATGAAAAATGAAAATTATCCACAAAATACACAAAGGTGATCTATACCCATAAACATAAAGTAAATATGCTATAAGAGGTTCAATGGCATTCCTTAAACTTGTAAAATTGATCCAGAGAATGCAAAATATTGGAAATGTTCCATAAATAAATTGCCAATGATCTTTAAAAGATTTGAATAGTGAACCCTAAACTTCATAAAAGGATCCATAGCAAACCAACTTTGTGCAACTTAGATTTATAGGTATGATCCATTAATTATGCTGGAGTTTTCCAATATCGGGAACTATTTTTTGAATTTTGACAAAAGAGAAATCGATTCTTATCTGCGCTACTACTCAGATGTATTGACATGTCCGTTCTTAGACAATAAATATTTCTGAAAATGAATGATCGCGTTGGTATAAGAAGGTTTTACCATTTCTAAGAAAGTTTATTTGCAATTGTGATTTCACGTTCCTTAAGAACCGCAACTGTGACACATTATTTCCCAATTAATTTGGCAAAACGCTCTCGTGTACGTAAAAAAGTATTAGTCAAACTGTAATTTCATATTTTTTAATATATTTTTTTAAATTTTACCGGGCTGACGCTTACTGCTCTAACTACACCGAATGAGGATTACGATAACGCGAGCCTCGTGGACGCCTGTTTTCTCGTAGAAAGTTTCGGAACGGCGGTTTTCTACGGTGATTGAAAGCCCGATGTTCGAGGAAGTATCGTAGCAAGTACATTATATGTCCGCATAGTCTGATTAGCTGTTTGATGACGTCCGGCATCCATTTTCGGTTTTAGGCCCTTGAGATAACGAAAGACGAGTTTGACGTGTTTCCCGCCTTGGTTGTCGAGTAGATTTTAAGGGTGAAGGAAACCATGTAAGCGGCAGTTGAGCATGAGCCTGTAGTTTCCTTAGCGAGAGTCCCGGCTTGTCCCGGAAGCAAGCAGGGTGTTTTCTACACATACTTTGTTAAGCAATCAAAGCAGTGGGATCTTAATGTAAATATGCAGGTTTCAGAGTAGCGAGTAGCCGATTTTCGCCTTTCCGCTCATTGCATTGTGTTTTCTTCACAGTTCGGCCTTCATCTTGTTTCTCGTTTCGCGATAGAAGTGGTTGGCTTTGTATCTCTCGGGATGCCGTCTGGTAATCATTTGGACACACAAAGTGCCTTTCTCCTGGCCTTGACAGCATTATGAAAATTTCTCGAATCTGCGCCCAATGATAAATATTAGGCAACGGTTATACGGAACCTCGAGAAAGGTTAGAGACCAGTTCGAAATGAGAAATAGTTTGAAGCAAATTGGCGTTCAGCAATAAATGATGTGTCACACGTAATGCCCAACAGTTCCAGATGGAAAATCAAAAGCCTCATCTGCCTGTATTTTGTGGTCTAAGAAAAAAAAAGAAATCCAGAAGAAAACAATGACATAATCAGTATGAACTGAATACCTATTTTTGACCGTTCCACCCTCTATAGCGTAAGTTGTTTTCAGATGGCACATATATCTTATCCAATGTGTAAATGATTGCTCTCAGCTAGAATGTGTGACATTTACCCAGGTGTAAAGGTTGTCGCTTCGGCAATTGATTACCGTCAGTGGGTGCAACAGGTGGAACAGGTAACAGGTATGGACGTTAAATAACAAAATAGTGACTAAGAAGTAGCCCTTGAGGTGTTTCAATTATCCGCTTCTTATAACTTTATCCTTCATCGCATCTGGTAACCTGTGTGTATCGTTCAAATAATCAATTAGAGGCTGCGGATCGATGTCACAAACAGAAGAAAAGTACTCTGCGAATCGGAGAAAAAAAAACAGCAATCAAAGAGAAGAAAAGTAATTATTCCAAAACCATGTGAACATTAATATGCCACCTGGGCTCTCCGAAAATTGTTATCGCTGTGAGGCGCTCCAAAGTACAGTCAGGTCTCTTAAAGTGCCGTGGATGGTGCCATCCACCCACTGTGATTTCTCGGCTGTTCTACAACTAATTGAGCTGATCTTTGTAAGTATGATAAGCTAGTTACCTACCTATAAAAAAAAACAAGGTAAGTTACTGCAAGACAGTCGAAAAAAAAATGTCTACAGGAGACTTCACTGTATACACGTTTTTCCATTGTCATGTAATATGCCATGTTAGTACTGATTTTTTGTTGTTGTTGGCTCATATCTTTTTTGCTGACACCCTCGTCTCCTTTTTCAACTGGTACGAAAACAAAATTGCTCTAGAATTCCTAGAAAATTGGTTGGACCATATAGATATCATGCGGGCAGTGCGTACACAGTGTTCCCCCCGCAGTTGGCATCACTGCACTATTTGGATTTAGTTCTCATTTACCCATCAAGATACGATTCCAAGGCGTATTTGGTTTATTTTCAGGCCAATACCACCCAATTTGGACCAGCTCTCATGATGGGATGTTGGCGGCATCACCGTCAGGATAAATAAAGCAATTTCCCCGAAAGGTATGAACGACCTACACCGACGCTTTTCCCTTCTGCCCACGGTGCGTAAACACTTCCCAGGATGGGGCAAAAAGTTTCCTCGGAACGCTTCGAAGTCATGTGAAGCGCTTTTTTAGCTGATTGCCTAAGTTTTCTTTCTTTCGGATTATCCCGAGTGTTGCTTCCGGAGTCAGGTGGCGAAATTGCCTTCTGTTGTTCTCCTCTTTTCTCCCCATCACATAAGTAGGTGTCAAATCCATTGACGTTTGAGCACCTTTCTTTGAATGGCAATCGAAGGGTGCTCTGGAAAGACGACGGTTTCTTTTTTGGGACTTTTTTTCGAGCACTCCCTTCAAGGTACAACGAAAGAGATGAGCCAAAAGCAGTGGCCTAGGTTTTGCTTGGAGCGAAAGCAACCGGAAGGGAAACAATGGTTAAAATTGTCTCCATATTTCAGGTTTTCCGTTGCACGGTCGGATTGTTGCCCACACGAATAAGTGGCATTTTTCTCGGTCCGACTAGTGTGGGTAAAATATTGCGAACATTTGTCCCAGGAATGGTTAGGGAAATGGCGGATTGTAAGTCTAATTTTGGGACCATCAGAATGGTCAATTTGCTGGATAAAGAATGAAGATAAACTCAGTGAGAATGCAATGAAAGTTTTGCGACAGGCGCCTGGATGGCTCATTTGTGTTCGCTGTCGACTCATGGAATCGTTCAATTTAGTACCGAGTTCGGATGGTACTTCGGTAGAGATTTGTGCCGTTGTTTCCTGTTTGGTCACGTTGTTTTGTGTTAATTGTGAAATCCATTTTTGCCGATGAAATTGAAGTGTTTGTTATCGGACGGTCGGCATCAATCGCGTTGGATGACAGAGATTGAAAATATTGATTTTCGGCAAGAACGACAAGTTGCACCCCCAAGGGACTACCATTTTTAGCATTCCAATCTAGTGAGCTGAATTGAATTAATTTCGCTTTTCATGGTAAACTCTGTAAGAATTTTTAATCAGTAAGAAAGCTATGGACGCTCGATAATTCATTGAATTGGCTTTGAATTTGGAATTTTGATTATCTTTAATATAGTAAATAGTGGTGGTCCTCCATGACCAAATCGAATGATTCATATGGAAGCTCAGAGTAGAGCCATTAACGGGTGTGACGATCAAAATTAGGTCAGACAAGAATGCGTGGAAAAAGATTTTTTTCAAAGGGCGATACGGTCAAAATTTGGTCAACATCAACTTGACGTATTTCTTTCAATTTTGCATTTAAAAAACCTGAACACCCCTCATTTTGAAGGTGTGTGTGTGTAGAATGTTGCTCCTATTTTGATTTTGGAATTCACTCTTCAGTTGTCAAAATGCCGTCCAAGCAAGAAGAGCAGCGTATCAAAATTTTGCTCGCGCATCGCGAAAATCCGAGCTACTCGCACGCAAAGTTGGCAAAATCGCTAAAAGTTGCCAAATCAACCGTTACAAATGTAATTAAAGTGTTTGAGGAACGTTTGTCGACAGCCAGGAAGTCTGGATCGGGGGAAATCGAAAACCGGAAGCCGCTGAGACGACAAAGAGAGTTGCCGGTAGTTTCAAGCGAAACCTAACCTATCTCTCCGAGATGCCGCAAATAAGCTGGGTGTATCGTCTACAACCGTGCATCGAGCCAAAAAACGAGCCGGACTATCGACTTACAAGAAGGTAGTGACTCCAAATCGCGATGATAAACAAAAATACGACGGCCAAGCGCGATCCGGAGGCTGTACACGACGATGCTGACGAAGTTTGACTGCGTGGTAATGGACGACGAAACCTACGTCAAAGCCGACTACAAGCAGCTTCCGGGACAGGAGTTTTATACGGCAAAGGAAGGGGAAAGGTAGCAGATATTTTCAAGCACACGAAACTGTCAAAGTTCGCAAAGAAATATCTGGTTTGGCAAACCATCTGTACCTGTGGCTTGAAAAGCAGCATTTTCATAGCTTCCGGGACTGTCAACCAAGAAATTTACGTGAAAGAGTGTTTGAATAAACGTCTGCTGCCTTTCCTGAAGAAACTACGGTTGCTCCGTACTGTTTTGGCCGGATTTGGCATCTTGCCATTACGGTAAAAGGCCATGGAATGGTACGCCGCCAACAACGTGCATGTGGTTCCCAAGGACAAGAACCCTCCCAACACGCCAGAGCTCCGCCCAATTGAGAAATACTGGGCTATTGTCAAGCGGAACCTAAAGAAGACCAAAAAAAATGCTAAGGACGAGCAGCAGTTCAAGGCAAACTGGCTTTCTGCGGCGAAGAAGGTGGACAAGGTGGCTGTACAAAATCTGATGGCAGGGGTCAAGCGTAAGGCCCGGCAATTCGGATTTGGAAAAGCGGAAGCCTAACTGAATATTTTTTCTGAATTTGTATATCTTTCTGAATACTAATTGAACTTGAGAAAGAAATTTAATTTGATTTTTTAAATAAACGATTTCACCAATTTACACGCGTTTTCCCTTGACCAAATTTTGACCGTATCACCCTTTATTGTATAAACATATTTTTATAAACTCATTTAGTAGATAATACAGGAAAAATGATCAAATAAGCTTCTGGTTTACCAAACTCAAAATGCCAGGTTTTTCATGAAACTCCTGCCTGATGATGATGATGATGATGATATGAAGATGATGACGAAACTCCTGATTCACGATGTTTCTCTCCGAGGTCTCTACGTTGGAGACGACGAGAAAAACATTAGTGATCGTCAGTCGTTGCGAATCAAAACAAACCCAAAAAAGGAGAGAGTTCCTCTCCCATGTGCGCATCAGTAAACAGAGTGCACACAATAGATCGCTAAGAATAAACTGGTACATGAGCGTCTTTCCATGCGTCAATTTTGCCTGTTGAAGTGGCGGACTTGTTCCGTCGCTACAACCTACCCCGCAGTGGGATGTTAGGCAAAGATTGACGTCCATGGATTCGAGTACCATTGGATACATGCCCTTTCGCTCAATTTTCAAAAACATCTGTTAATTTTCCTACCTGCCGCACTCTGACGGAACTTTCAACACTTTCTCTTCACATCTTTCATTCTAGCCAAAAACATTGATGTTCACTCTTGGTGCCTCATGGTGATGAGCGAACATCTCCTTCTACATCCTGATTCGGCTATTTCATCCACCTTTTGCGTTCCAGACCGGATTTGGACTTTCTCCATGTCCGCATAACGCATAACGGAATATTTCTCGAGCGTTGACATTTTGGGTGTGTCCTTGACCGGCACATTTTTGACAAATTGCACTGCCTATTTGTAGTCTTTATGGGAATGACTATAGGAAAACCTAACCTTTTCCTTGCATCATCCTTGTTGTACACGTTAATAGCATACGAAAATAAATGCTCCGTCCAATAAAGACTGTTCTCAAAAATAATGAGACACACAAAAATGGTCGCCCGAAATTAATTTTTAGTCGACTTCAGTCTTCAAACTTACAGTAAATGATCATCAACATTGTGATTAGTTTTCTATTTCATTGGTTTGTTGTTTTTTGACATTTTACCCTTGACACATCATGGAAGAAAAATCCATGCCCAGATCCGTGAGCAGCACTCATGAATTCGAGAATCAGCAAAAATACACCGTGAACTGAATCACGTAATCATGAACTAAATAACGTTAAAAGGAAAAAAATCTGACAACTTGAACTAGTTGACGGAGGAGGAGGATTTTGACAATAGTGGGGCCGACTTCTTTTGAGACTTCTACCCATTGTTTCAACAAAACCAGCTCGTTCTCGAATACTTTAGGTGTTTTACGAAACTTGGCTTTCATGGTGGGCCCAAATCTTCTCAATCGACCGAAAGTTGTGGTAAGTTCGGCGGGTTTAAGTTTTTTGGCACAAATAATACATAGCTATATCTGTACCAATCTAAAACCGGCCAGTTGTAGTGAAAAGATGCCAAATCCGGTCAAAATAGCGTCTCAACTCCGGGAGACTTCTGGAAGGACAGCAGACGCTTTTACAGGCTCTCGTCTCGGTAGAATTGCCCATTTTTGTACCCGTCGTAAAATATGGCTGGTTCATTTCTCCATACCCACAGATGGCTTGTCAAACTAAAAACCTTTTGGCGAATTTGCCAGCCTGCTTCTTACTTCCCTACTCAGGAACGGTTAACTTTGATGTGGCAACGTTAAAGTCCTGCCTCGGAATTGCTTTGTGTTCGCCTTGATGTAAGTCTCGTCAGCCACTCTCGGTACAGCTTCTTGACGTGGGTTTTAGCTACTGTGTTTTGTTTGTTGTTCCAGTTTGGTGGCTTTCTGACCTTGTAGACGTGGAGGCCGGCCCGTTTCATCGTTTTTCGGCAAACCAGATGGAAACCTCTGCCGAAGACCACGTTGTTGATCGAAAGGAGGCTAGGTCGAAGCTTGAACAGATTCAATACCTTGCTTGGTGAAATCAGAAAGTGGTCTTGGGTAGGTAAGGAAAGATTAGTCGTATGTATAGGTAGCATTTCCTACAGGCATATGAACAGGCTCATTTTCTAAAGAAGTTTGTAGAGAGAACAAAACTTCGGTTGGGTTGTGTATTACACCCGACCGGTTGATGTAGACTACGTTAAACCGTATTGCTCCACTTGATCTAAAACACCTAGCTCGCTGCTCTTCTCGCTTGTACGGGCCGAGGCAGAACACCACTTCTGTGGCTGTTGTACGTGTCCAGCCCATTGTACCCTTCCAGCTTTAGCGACTTTTGGGATACTGGGTTCGCCATAGACCAGCGCCAGGTCGTGATTCATTCTTCTCCTCCATAGATAGATAGCCGACTGTCACGTCCGTTACGTCCCTTAAATACAATCCATCTTGTACGCATACACTTGGCACATCACTATCGCAGTAGGTATAGATTCATGACCAAGCATCTCCTCTTTTTCGTGTCTGACAGTGAACGAGGTAAGATCGTCTTAAAATATGCAGCGCTTTGGGTGATTCCTCAGTTCTCGGATAATCACATCGGCGATCCGGCCAGTCTGCTTAGTTTTCAGCAGAGAACTGAATAATATTAAATTCCCTTTTTTTGTCCTGAGGAATGACACATCGCAATCAAGAAATTTTCAGAAATTTATGCGAGAAAAAAGAAGTTCTTGAACGTGGAAAGATGTGAACAAATCGACAAAAAAAGAAGCAAATGGCTTCCAGGCGTCGTAGCTTTAATTTCATTTCAAAATTGCTCAATAGGAAGACAGTGGACACAGTGAACCTCTTAAGATAAATGGTAATATGCCAGCGTTGTGCTGTCTCTGACTTGTCCCAGGATGGCCCAAGTTTGTATTTCTGGAATGCGCGGGATGACCGCGATTTTGGGTGGAAGCGGCTCTCGTTGACCGTGATTGTTTCTTGAATGCGGCCCTGGATGACCGCAGGTTTGTTCTGGGGAGTGGTTCGGGATGACCACGATTGAATATTGGAATCAGCTCGGGATGACTGATTTTGTTTAGGAAACGGCTCGGGATCGTTTATTGAATGCTAGTTGTAATTTGATGGATTTCCTGAAAATACTAGCGATGATGTGAACTCGACCTTAGCTACCTGCTGATTTACACCTTTTATTTCACTTAATGTTGCACCTTGCCGAAAGATGCTTGCCAATTGGATCACACTCAAGCAATTTTACTCGGGGTTGTGCCTAACCAGCTACCTGACCACCCGTTGCCGGTCAGGGTACAACCGCCAGTTACCAATCCAATACTGTCTTCTCGCCGCTCCTAGCAGATCAAAGGCTGCTGAACAAATGGAGTATTTTCCGAAGGTACACGCTTTATATATCGTTCCCTGCTGCATATACGACGTCCCTTATTTGCATTTGAAATCTGTGATAGGGAACGGTAGATTCTGTAAAAAACGTTACTTTGAAACATCATGTAAACATTTTGAAAAAACTTTCGAGGAATAATTGAACTATTAGCGTTCAATGTGTTTAAATTTTCCGTGACGGTTGCTATTTTTCAAATTTTTATTTGATACCTTAGTCTACGTCAAAAATCGGATTCCCCATAAAATTCTCATCGAAACATCAAAACTTGTGTCCCGCTTGAGCTCGAGTAACCAATACATTTAATCAAACCAATCCCCATCAGGGATGATTAGTAAATTAGAATATTAAATTAACAAAACACACCACAAAAAGTTAAGAAGAACAAAGATGTAGAGCCCCTCTGTCTAATCAATTAAAATGTTAAAATCAAATGTAAAATTAAAACAAGAACAACAAAGACACATTTTAGTTGTAGAAGAAGAGTTCGAAACCAACTGAACTCACATTGTTGGAGAAGTGTCATGGCCTGATTTGGAATCGATGGAACGCGGTGGAGCCAAAACTATAATTTGAACCACCATTATCAATATACCTGAGATTAGTGGTTCTCTAATGAAATAACCTCTCCAGGTTTTATTATTTTTTTAGTTCCTTGATTATCGAGATTGTTAGCCCTGAGTTGGGTCATCTCCCGTCGTAGTCACTCAAATACTTTTTTGAGTATTTCCGTTACTTTTCGGAGGTGAGATTCAAACTCTTGACTTTGGCGTGAGAAATGATAGCTCTCCTTATATTGCTTTGATCACACTACTTTGGAAACAAACAAAAATACGTGTAGGGATTTAAAAGGGACTAATCGACTGGACAAAAGCCCAAGAGATAAGAAAGGGGACGACGGATCGAATGGGCCGAACATCACAAGGACGAGTGTCGAACGGAATTTTTAAATCGAAACCATCGAATACCTAACGCAGTATTTAACGTACTTTAACAATAATGTTTAACAAAAACATTATAGAAGCATCGTCATGCACAGAACATATTGCTATTCTGAAAGAAACAAGGTACTACAAAAATATGACTCCAATTTTTGCTAGGCATACGTACATAGACTGGCATCACACTGAAATGAAGCTGACCATTCATTGTTGTTCAACTATTTCAAAAGAGAAGCCCACTTAAAGGGTGATCACGAAATTATTTGCAACACATACATATTTGTCCCACTGAGCGAGGAATAAACCAAATTTTGGCAAGGTTCCTCTTTAAAGTGTATAGCTTCTCCTCAGCAGTTGCGTAGGTGTGCGTTTTTACGACGAAGATGGAACTGAATCGAGCGCAAATGCTCGAGGTGAAAAAATTAAACCCACATGGTTAATCTGGAACTGCTTCAGGAAAAATGCTGCGAACCTGTCATTCAACCATATTAGGAGTACTAAAAGGTTCAACGACCGGTTGACGGCTGGTGAATCAAAAGCGTGTAGCTAGCAAGAGGAAATCAGCAATTTCACGCCGATATCCCAACATTTCAACACGCCGATGTGGCCAAATAGGTCGGTGTTACGCAAAGTTTCGTACAGAATGTTAAGTCTAAGACCTGGATTACATGCAAACCAGGTTCAAAGCTCCTCAAACCACGATGAATTGCCAGCACACTGCTGCTAGGATCCTGCGCTAGGAGGCTCTATAAAGGCAGATAATGACCACATACATGTTGTTGTGTGATGGATGACGAAATCATACGTCATAGCTGACCTCCACTAAATGCCAGGACAAATTTACCGGAAATAGATAAATTCAAAGCGGAAGATATTTTCAAAAAGAAGAAGATCGCAGAAATTCACTTCATTTGTTGAAGGCTATCTGCACCTGTGGAGAGCGCAGTCGAAATTTTCTTAAGAGTGACAAAATTCGATGGTAACACCAACTTCATTCCACAAATTTAGAAGCGTGATGGAATGGTACGGGACTGACAGTGCATTCTGCCAAGGATGATCCAAACTGCCTAGTACGTCTAGTGATGGTGTTAGCCATGATGCGTGAGCCAAACAATCCCAAGACGGAATAATGTATGCAAATGACATGCGCAGCAAGTGAATCTAACAAACGCGCTGCGTCGGTGGTGTAGTAGTGGGACTGATGGCGACTTGGCTCCCATGGGACTAGGTTCAATCAGTCGTCGGTGCATTTCTGAGCGCAAAAACATCTGGTCCATCGAACTGCCCTCGGAAAGTAAAGCCGTCTGGTCGAACTCATAATTGGAGTCGTTAGGTGGATGCAGCGGTGAATGTCTGACATCCCAAGCGTCAGAAATTGATCACCATGCAAATAGGCCGAGCGGAGGACAAGTGAACAAAAAACAATGGGAAAAAGCTACCGGATACGACTGTACAAGCTATTTTGGATGGCGTGAAGTGAAAGTGCCGAGAATTTTATCAAACCAATGATTGATCCAAAGTTTGATAAACTGAGATTAATACATGTTCAAAGGTGTCCTGCAAATTTAGTATTTAATTTGGTGACCTTCTATTCATTCGTCATTTTGTCCTTTCGATTTTTTTTCCATTTGACCTTTTGTCCCCTTTATTTTCATTCGGCCTTCTGTCCATTAGACCTCTAAGTAGACAGCCGAACAGTTCTAGAGCAAATTTTCAACAGGTCGTAAGTAACAATGTAAACAAAAATTATGTTTTTTCACGGAACGATACTTGGGTACTCCTCAATATGAATTATTCACAACATAATATAAACTGCTGCTATATATTATTTAACAAAATTGGCTTAAGTCACAAACTACACACTCAGTTTTTTACTGAGGTCGGTAAATTTGTACTGAGATTTCAAACAGCCAAAAAGTCAGTAAACTTTGAATTAACAGCACATGAAATGCAAGCAATATTATTAAAATGTTATATTTTTCTATCGATAGAGTAAGTTAGAATCAAGCTTTTGGTTTACATTTCGAAAGAATTTATGTTTTCTTCAATTTTAAGAATTGTTTTTAAGTTTACCGAATTTTTCAGCCGTTCGTAATTTTACCGAACAGATTTTTGTCGCATTCGTCGCTTTGTCGGTTTGACTTAAGTGCTTTTTCTGAGCTCCGTGCTGACCTATCCAGCCTATTCATTTTAGCGTAAGCAAAATGACAGGTGATTGGATGTTGGACTTTACGTGTTGCCTTGACTTGACGAATGTTACATATTATTTTGCGACACGACGTAACGCACCCGGAGAATGGTATCGTGGTAATATTCCGAACGAGTTATGATGTGGTCGTATTTTTTCCTAGCTGAAGTTAAAACACTTTAAATTGAATTTATCAGATAAATCGATTTGGACTTGAATTGAACAGAAATCTTTATTGATATAAAGCTAAACCTTGCTTCACTTTGTTGGTTCGACGTATTAGCATCAGAATGCCCTGTTTGGTGTACAGGACACAAATTTAGTTAGAAAATGGTCGTTGGGAGCATCTAGTCTAAGAAGGTTAAGTGATGCTCCTCTTCTCTACAAACTTTTTGGGACTTAGGCATTAACTATAGTCCCCGTTTAGCTCAGTCGTTAAAGGCGCGGCTACAAAGTAACACCATGCTGGAGGCGGCTGGGTTCGATTCCCGGTCTGGTCTAGGAATTTTTCGTTAGGGATAATTTCTCGACTCCCTGGGCTAGGGGTATGATTGTACTTGCCACACAATCATACTAATACAAAAATGGTACCTGGCACCGAAAGCTTTTAATTGATTATTGTGGAAGTACATTTACAACACTAAGATGAGAGCAAGCAATAAGCGGATTGCCAAAGCAATAAGCTTGAAACGCTAAGAATGAAGAAGTAGAAGAAGAAAACGAAGAAGAAGCATTCACTATAGTCATAGCTTTCTATGGCTTATGGCTATAAGCGCCATTACTCTCGCTCCCCTGGAAAAGAGAAGAATGTCTGAAAATATAAGAACGGGTGGTGAAAGAGAACTCGTCAGATTTATTGGAAGGCAGGAACAACATTGCGTTTCTTTATTATACAACTTTATGAATAATTGTGTACTTCTAGTTTCCGTTATCTGAATCAATAGATTCTACGGCTGCCACTTTAGAATGTGCCTGTAGTGACGAAAGATATACGCTTTTTGCCACACAAGGTATTTTTTGTGAAATTTTGATGCCTTCTTCGTTCTGAAATGCTCAGCTGTATTAGCATTTCTGGCCATAGCAGAATAAAAAGCCAGCCCTGGAAGCTGCTTGAAATCTTCCAGGACATAAGTTTCATCGTGTATAACAACGCATGAAAACTTCGTCAAATATTCGCAGTACAAACGTCGAGCCCGTGATTTTGCTGCCAAGTTCTGTTTGTCGTTACGATTTGGAACTGTTTTTACTTTTATACGACTCAAGTCCCAAACGTTGTTTTATTTTGGACAAATCAGGCGACATCCCTATTTTACGAGCCACCGTTCGAATGGAGAGATTTTTGGGTTTTCGTTGATATCCTTTTCACCTTTCGGTCCATGACAGGATCGTCCAATGTTTTTGTCACTTCTCGGTTTTCTCTCTACCGTCAAACGTTCCGAAAATGATTTAAGCACAACGTGAACAGTGGATTTAAACCAGTCAATGTTTTTGCAAGGTCTCGTATTGACAAGTCAGGTTTGCCGTACGCCCGTACAAAATTCGCTCGCGGACTTGTTTTTCTTTCGTCTTTTTCATCATAGACTCTCAGCTATACCACAATGAAACTTTTCATTCCTACGTGTAATATTTCAAAAGTTACAGATCTAAAGCTAATTTGTTTTGATATGGAAATTTAGCACTGTTATGTTATGATGAGATTCAATGACGTAGAATAGAAAAATATTGAAGTTATCATTGTCAAACGATTTCATAACGATTGAAAATAATACAATCTTAAAATAATTCTAGGGAAACAAGAATTCTGTAAAAAGAAGAGCATGTTAAATGACTGACCGATTACTGGTCGTCACATAAATGGTGCCTGAATTTTGGCTATTTTTGTTTTCTTTAGCAGATTTCCGTAATTTCCCGAAGTAATGCGGTTTTTCGTGTACCTTTGATAGTTGCAATTGATTTTCCACTAAAGTTACAAAGAATATTCAACTACAAAAACAAAATGGCTCGAGCTCACCAAGAGGTCTTCTGAAAGCTGAAACGTCAGTTATCAGTTTCTTCCACTCTCAGTCTTCAAGCGGAAAGTTCTTCAAGTTCTTCAATCAACCAATCTGATGCCCTTCTTGCTGCGGAGCTCACTCATTTTCGTTACCTAAAAATCGCATAAGCACTCTCAGTTCTAAATTGGTTTTGCTTCCGGTGCCGACTCCATATCCCCTCAACTTTGTTGGTTTCACATATTTGCTTTAAACATTATAGCTTGGTTCAAAAATAGGAACTGAAACTAATTTCCAAAACTTCAAAATTGATTTTCTTTATGATAGCAATATGTTACTTACAACCTATTGAAAATTTGCTCTTGAATTATAAGCGCCGTTTATCAGCCTTAGGTATGCCAGAATATTTGCGCATTTCTCAACTTCTCTTCCGTTTCCTCCACGGTCGTATAAACCATAATTGATCCAGCCCTCAGGTCTCCTCATTGGATGTCGCAGTTTTGATTCCATTGCTTTGTCTATGTCAATGAGTGTAAAAACATGATTAAGCATCCGCAATTCAATTAGTAGAAGAAAAATGTTCATTCGATAGAATCCCTTATCTCTGATTTGCCTAGTTTTACCTAGATCCATCTTATTAGTAAAATTAACTGTTTTGGTACGTGAAGCATAGAATTCGACGTCTTTAAAAAATGATAACACTGAGTTGTTTTTACTCGCCACTTGATCAATGTGACTCAAGAGTGTAGGCGTAATAAAAACAAGATGCCAGAATGTCATAGTTTAACGGCGAGTTTCCAGTGCTGGCAGTTTATCAGGCGAAAAACCTAAGGCGTAGTAACACTCCAAAAATAAACGGGGCGTATTTTGGTTGTGATCAATTTTTAACTCAATAAAACATTTTTTTGCACATGTCATGGAAAAAGGTTAAGCACTGCATTATTATACAAGATGTTAGCATGATAAATGGTTTATTGGAGGTTTCTATGGAAAATAGGATTTGATTTTCGTATTCCAATCTTTGCCTACCGTTTTCTCGGTTTCATGATTTTGGAATACCGCCCTTTTCAAATGCTAGTCTAGATTTGACCTTTTGTCTGTCAACCTTTTGCTCTACAACCGCACGGAACAACCGCATTGCTTCGGAAAAGGCAGCAGACGTTTTTTCAGGTACTCGTTCCCCGAGCAAAGGTTATACCAAATTGATAACAAGTTCCAGGTCATCATTTTTTGATCACTGAATATGTTATCATTGAGGCTGAATAAACAACCAAAATAACAGAATGAATAACAAAAACATACTCGTTGAATATCATTATAATAACTTATTTTGTAATCACTGCGAACAACTTGATATCAAATCCTGTATTGTAAGCAAATTTATTGAAAGAGTTTCAAATTATGTTATCAATTTGAAATCAAATTTTCATGCTAATAACTAAAAAAATTTTTTTATTAAGAGCTAAATTTCTTGTTCAAATATTCTGGAAATATGTATAGTTTAACAATTCAAGTTATAACGTACATCCAAAATAGTGTGCTCAAAATGATAACATATGATAACGAAATTTAATAAATTTGTTATGCGATAACAGCGGAAATCAAAACGATAACTGGGATAACAGTATATGTTACTTATGTGATATCAACTTGTTATTTTCCTTTGCTAGGGACACGTTATTGTTCCAGTTGGTGGTCCCAGTTGCAATGGAAATGCCGTTTTTTAAGCCGAAGGTTCATATAGCCTTCTAAAACAGGTATTTCTTAGTGAAAATAAATGAATATTATTTTTGCCGTTACTATGGTTTTTGGCTTACAACTTCCAACCGATCCAGATTATTGACTGCAGAAAAACGTTCCCGAGCACTTTTATTACGTTAATGACAGTTGATTTGGCTACTGTTAACGATTTCGCTTGCTAGATTGTTTGATCAAAATTTTGAAGTTTGTTCCATTTGCTTGGACGCGAATATCAAAACCAAAATATTTTGCACGCAAACATTTGTAATATGAGGGGGATTCTAGACGTTTTTTTTAATACGTCAAGTTTATGTCGACCTTATTTTAATCGTCACACCCTTTGTTTACCCCAACAATTGTGTGTCGTCTAATATTCAACATCAATGATTCTTCTTCTATTTCCTATAACAGCAAAAAAGATCCTTTTGAAGTTTCATCTGTCACTCCGAAAAATAGGCTGCTGAAATGGTAGCTTCCTGTCATCCTTCCTAGCTCATAAAAAAAAATCCCCTTTCGGATTGATTTGCTTCTCCACCCCGTCGTGATATCCCGCACGGTTGAGCAGCTGCAAACAGTTGCCAGCTGAAAGTTAGTTCGATCACAAGCTCCTCTCACAGACGGAAATCATCGAAATTGAGGCTTGTTTGTTTGTTTCCCTCCCAAAATACCGTCGACTATTACCAAGCCAGTCTTGAAGCAGCGACAATCCGGTTTTCCTTTGATAAACCAACAAAGCACACAATTAAAGTTAATCGCGCTTTAAAGCCACCGACAAAGCCACAGGATTTCCCGCGAATTTCAACAATGGAAAACCTTGTCGCATTTTGGAGCCTTTGTTCCTGGGATCAGCGGAGAAGAATTGCGTGGAGGATGGGAAAGGATACAAAGCTCAAACCGCAGAACTGTTTGAGTTTTTTTTTATCCATTTCCACGTGAGGGAACAATCGAATTAAAATACTTTCATCTGGGATCTCGGTCTCTGCGTCATCCGGGTTCGAGGAATCGGCCTCAACCAAATGTTTGGATCCACACTGGCTGAGCTATTTAAACCCAATGTGAGCATAATGTGATTTGGCTTGGTAGAAATTTAAACCGTTAGGTTTAACTTGAACCAAGGCGGCTCAAGTTAAGATAATTGGATGGTGGCTTCGAACAATCACGTGGTGATTTAACATTGGTTCTTTTTTCTAAGGGACGTTAGAGAACTGTTAAATTGGCAAGACACAATTACACCTAAGGTGTAAGCTAGACTTGTTTTTTTTTCTAAATTAAATTGTACATGGTACAATCAGCTTTTATAATACGATCGGTTCAATTTGGTGAGATTAAAAAAGTAAAAAACTATTTTCTTCGAAACTTAGTTCGTGTAGCGAAAGGTTCGAATCTAGCGTGTTATGAGGAACTGATTTAAATTTTTTTTTATGATTTACAATGATAACATATATATTGCATCAATTTCAAACTATTGATTAGTATTAGTGACGTCTACATTTGGATACTTTTTGCACAATTTTTTTGTGAACGTTGGAAAAGAATCCTGAATTCATCCACGTTGTTATAGGGAATTGTGCGTTAATTGATTGATTATTCGTATTTTTGAAAATCGAATTTTATTGACCACCTGGAAGATTTGGCAACGTTTAGGAATGACCAACTACAATTTGGATGAAAGTTTGCATATTTCTCTCGTATGGAAAAACATATAGTCATGGCGTATCCTCAGATACGCCCACCATGGCGATTCTTCATTTTCTCTTGTAACTATCGGTACCATTTGCTTTCCTCTTAGTTTCAAAGAGTTTCCGCTTAACTAGAGGCCAGTACTTCTCTATTGGGCAAAGTTCTGGACAGTTTGGTGGAATGGCTGTTTTTGGCGCGTATTTGACCTTTTGTACCTTATACAATTCCAGGACGGATTTCGCATAGTGACAATGCCAAATCAGGCCAAAACAGAGTTGAAGAGTCGTGGTTCCTGATAAACGGTAGCAACCGCTTTTGCAGACATTCTTTCTCGTACACATCCTCATTGATAGTTTTGTCTATTCCGCAAAACATATTGCCTGCTAAATCAAATACTTCTTCGGCAGTTTGGACACCTTCTCTGTCCAGAAATGCTCAACAACGGCGTTTATTTGCATTGCGGTGTAAATAGCCAGACCTGGAAGCTGTTTATAGTCTTCGAGTACGTATGTTTCGTCGTCCATTATGATTATAATACAAATGTTTGCAAAAAGTTGGTGTAAAGCACCTTAGCACGACTTTTTGCAATGAAATTGTGCTTGTCATCACTGTTGGACACCTTTTTCACTTTATACGTCTCCAGTCCTTGCCTCTGCTTCACCTTTTGTACGTATTATGTTGACTTCACAACTTTGCGAGCCACATTTCGTACAGAAAAACTGGGATTTTTGTCCATAATGGCTACCATTTGGCGTGCGCATACTTTTCGATTTGTTGCTCTTCCAACCTTCCGATTCATAGTCAAGCGCTGGTCAAATGATTTGCAAACACGGTACACGGTACTTTATGGTAGTTTT
The DNA here is from genome assembly GCA_034211315.2 of Aedes japonicus. Lineage (NCBI taxonomy): Eukaryota > Metazoa > Arthropoda > Insecta > Diptera > Culicidae > Aedes > Aedes japonicus. The sequence continues at coordinate 8,701 of JASCZW010010072.1, read as the reverse complement.
AATTTTTTGGCAAGATCGCGTACCGATAAAATCGGATTTTGCTGTCGTTCGTACAAAATGCGTTTGCGCCCTTACACTTAATTTGACGCCATTTTGCTGAATGTAACAAGAATTTAAACATGTTGTACCACGGAATAAAGTGGAGAGTTTCAGCTGTCATAGAAGTGAAACGTTTCAGCGGTCCGTGAAATAATTTAAATAATCTACATTGAAACAGAAGTGTCCGAAATTTAACGTCGACAGGGTTTATTTAAATCAAACAACTTTTTTTTATTCTGTATGGTGCCATTTAAACACGTATTTTCATGTATGAAAAATACTGAGTTAACCGAAATGAGTCCACTGCTTAAGTATTCATGCAGTGAATGCGTGAGTTGTTTTAAGTGTGTAAAAATAAGTATTTTCAATACGTGATTGATTCTATTTGGTGATCACTGATCAACGGTCCGGTTGTATGTGTTTGAGCTAAGAGAAATAATTGCTCGTTTTGTAACAAACCGCGGATATTTTCGATCTTTAATTGTGCGTGCCGTACCATTTGCCGTTCCATTACTTCTCGATTGCTGCTGCTCAACCTATTATATTCTGACGAAACAAATTTCCGTCCGCGTCGTGTTGCGGTCGACTGGTTGGACATCGTGAACCTGATTTGGAACATAAGGCGTCTGAATGTCAATCTGATTCCCAGCAGGCGACCAGAATGTAGTGTCTGTTCCAACCAGAGCTAAACCGGTTAACAAATTTTGGTTGTTTTTGTCTCGAATACCATGATTCGAGCTAACCTCGATTGTCAAACTGGTGGGAAATAAGCGGACACTAGGAACATGTCCTAGTCCTCCATCTCCTTCAAGGTTCGTTTGGACCCTTCCTTGAAGACGAATGTCGACGATCTATCGACTTGGCCGGAAGTCATAATGTTTCGTGAGTTTGAGGAATTTTCTGCTCAAAAATTTCGGAAACTTGGAACCAGTGGTGTGTTGAAGTGTCCAAGATGAGTGAGATTTTCGGGAATTAATGTATCGGATTTTAAATTAAAACCAAGAAAACATTTAAATATATATTCTGGAAAACACCCAACACCCACTGTGAGGAAAGCAGGCACACATCAATAGTTCCGATACTTGCCACCAGACTTCGAGGGAGATAAGGAGTGGGCAGGCATTTAGGGTGGCGTAAAGGGGGCCATGATGGGGCGAATATGCTATGGGAGGAAAATTCCTCAACGGTCGGTTGAAGATCAAACCGCCATCACTTATCTGTGATTAAGTCTGCAGCACGCTTGAAGTTAAGACGTTAAAACTGAAATTGGCAAAAATAAAACGTAGAGAGCATTGTGGAAAGTGATCGAAAAAGTCTTGAAGTGGAGAAGTAGAAGCAAGTGAAGCGGATAGAGCATCCAGGTTAACCATTTAAAATCCCAATCTCGACCGCCCCATCACTAACGGCCATAATCCCATTACGGACACCAGGACCCCTGTGTTTGCCTTTAGTTTAGCCTTTAGTTTAGGCCTTTAGCCTGAGCTGGTCAAGGTTGCCCAAGTCAACTCCACAGTCTGTTAGTTCCCGGTCGTCCTGGGAGTCCTCGTGTCTAGAACTAGTGACGTCTCAAACCTTGGAGAAGGCGTGGTCATTTTGTATGCCGTGTCGAGCCAACGCGGACGCCATTGAAAACGCAAATCGGTGAGACTTGGAGGAGTACGGAGGAGAGAAAGCGTTGGGCGAGAAGCTGGAGGAGTATCGGTCTGGTTGTATATCCCGAAGACCAGGCACAGCCAGAAGCAGCGTAGGAGAAGCACTGGCGAAGTGGCGGAACGGAAAGAGGGGCCGAATAAGTCGTTACCTTTGTGCAAATTAGTAATGGGTGGGTAAAAAGTGGGTGAATAGTCAGAAAGTATTTCAGTGAATCCTGGGACGCGGTAGTAAAGCGCGTACGCCGATCCTGAGGCGATTAGAAGAAGGGGCTTGCATTGGTGCTGAGCAGGGATCGCCCCTTTGGTTACAAACTTTCCGCAGTTTTCCTGATGCTTACAGCATAAAATAACCATGTGCAGGCGGAAGTAAAAACGGAGTTATTTTTCTGTTTTCACCATAGATTCTGCAGAACAAATAATATCGCTGTCAAAGTTTGACAGTGAACAAGAGGGGTACTATTGTATCGTTGGTCGTTGTATAATATTTTTGGTTCAGGTTAATTCGTTTGAATTATTAAGAATTATTTTGAATTTGGTTTGATAATATTGGAACAGAATATCAAATATAAACATTCACAAAATAGGTAAGGTAAGGTTCGCTATAAATTTATTTTGCATGTCGACTGAATGGTGCCTCGGCTAGGTTGAATGATATAAAAATAATCAATCCAAAAATATCTCCAAACTAAGAAAAAACCATCTTGATGAACCAAGAATAAAAGCCAAAAGAAATCTTTATTCGTCATGTGGATTGTTTGCTGGCGCTTTGATTAAGGATAATAGATAACTGTTTGATCAACATTCCTTGGTTACAATAAGATTAAAGCTCGGGAATTCCGCAACAATACCGGTGAACAGAAGTTTCAGAAGTATTTTTTGCTTAATATGTAAAAGGTTGTTTTTTAGAGTTTCGTTCCAAAGACTATTGAGTGTGGAAGAGTGAATTTTTTGTAAAGTGTTTACAATGTGTTTTTTGATTACTTTTTATAGTAAATTTAAGTTGACGTAATCTCTGGTCTGTGCGACCGACCGAGATACGCAACTTGTTTGACGTACAAAAAAGGTAATTATTGACTTAAGCCATGTTCAAGTTTTTACATAAAACTAAAAATATTATTCACGGTGGACACTGCAGCGCTCAGGCGCTTTTTGTGTACGGGCTGAGTTGAGATCTACGTGTTTGGATTTCTGTGTCACCAATCATCACCATCTTTTTTCCGTGAAGCACGGATCGAACAATTTGTGCTGGGAAGTCCACTTAAGTCGTAATGCGGGCGTAGTTAAACGAAGAGAGTGTAGATCGAAAGACGTATCGTTACAACCCCAGTACAAGGTTCCCGAGAGTGCGGTTTTAGTTATCCGTAGCCAACTGTCGGACACTAAACCGGACCTTAACCGAAATGTAGAAGTCTCCTTTAACCCCGCTCGGTCTTAGTGGAGAGGTACGTGAAGCCGGTTCGCTTGGGAGAGCGATCTTCTATATTGAAGGAGACGGTCAATTCCGGACGCTCTAGACGAATTTAAATTCGGAAGCTTGTCGTTCAGCCGCATATCCCTCCACATCTGTAAATTCGGCCATGCTCCCCGAGCTCGTCTGCCATTTCTGCAGTGACAGCGAGAGAGGAGATTCAATCGCCATCCGATTGGAAGTACTAAACTTAAATTTATTTTCGTTTTGGGCAGTTCCGATTGAATTGACTCTTCCTGAAATTTGTTTTCGTATTCCATTCCGTTTGTTTTTTTTTCCAATAGCAGGCGTCTTTAATTCCGTTCCAGTTAACTTATTCGGATTTAGCGAGTTTTCCTATTTTGTTGTTATTTAGATACTGATAGTGAAACAGAATTTTGTTTGCATAACTCGAGAACTAATCAAACAAGTGGAACCAAATTTAGCATCTCAAGTAACAATCCTACTGCCTTTTAGCCTTTGTTTATTTTATAAGTGTTTTAGTATTGCAATAGACATGCTAATTTGTTTAAAAGCAGCTTTCTATGATTCCAAAGATGTGTTGTTAATAATTTTACTTTAGGCTGTTTTTATAACCTTTTCTAGTAAGAAAGTAAAGTCTAAAACAGTCAAACTTTGAAATTTTTTGAAGAAGAACTCAATCCCATCATAAAACCGTTCATTAATTCAATAATAAAGCTCCTTCATATTTGTTTAACAGAGCCATGATAAAATAATGCATAAGCACGCATTACAAAACCATCACTAAGGCATTTGGACTCGGACGAGAGCATAAAGCATTTGGCACTACATAAAGTTTATGATAAGATGCTCTACCAATGTTGTCATAATAAAATTAAACAAAGATGGAGTTGCATAGCAACAAACTAGGACAAGTGAAAAAAATGCATGACTAACTGAAATAATAAACAAAACTTATCGAGCATTCTGGATAGTAATTTTCCAACTATCCATCAACTAAGGTCATTTAAAAAGCTATAACATCAGTCAGTCTCCCATCCAGATGGAATTATCTTGAGGCATGTATTGCCTAGTATACGGCATTGCTTTCCGGTATTCTTTCGTAAAAACTTTCTTAGTCCTTTGATGTAGCTTGAACTGTCAAAATTCACACCATATAATCTGTTGGGCAGCTAAACGGTCTTGCATAAAGCAAATTAGCTTCGCAAAGAAACAGTTTAGCCTCAAAATTATTTTCATAAACGCCATTTCAAAACATTATTTATTTATTGATGCTTACATAAAAACAAAACAGCATTTTCAATCATGGCTCATGAAATATCAATGTCAATGCCGCTGCCATTTTTATTTCAATCTTAATGCAGGTTTCTAATTTTCATATATCATGTAATATTTTCTTTGCCACGGCTTATTGTTGTACGGCAGTTAATGTGGGATAAAAACAAAAGTATTAAATAAGTGTCAAGGAGCAAAACATTATCTGCAACGAAAAATTAAAGTTTTTCTTAATATTTTTTTTAGAAAGTTCAACGTGATTCGGAAGCGCACCTAGTTTTCCAGCTCTTTTAAAGCACTTTACACATTGAATTTAATTTGGCACTTAAAATTTAAGTACTGTAGGTTAAAACTAGTAATAAATTATTATAAATCAAACTGAGATAAATATATCATTTTGAAAATACTGACTTTTTATTTGACATGGGTAATTTTATTTTCAATCAGAGTTATTTTTGCCAAAATGAATTTGTTGAGAGTGAATGAAATTTATGAATACGATTATAATATGAATAAAACTGGTTTGAGTGATTTTGGCAAGCGTCTAGAAAAGGTGGCACGATAAAGGCTTGTATAGATGTCAAATTGCTTTTATTGTGGTTTTCCGATTGTTTTCAAACTGCTCTTAATTCGGTCATAATAAAGTCTGATTGTTTAATCCAATCTACAACTGCCTCTAAAATATACCCTCTGCCAGGGTTGGCCAAATAGCCACATTTTAGTCTTCATGAGGGTTTGGGGGAATCAAACAAGACAAATATGTATTGACCAGAGTTTTATGGATGTGGTTTTATCACACCCTTGTAGGAATTCATAAAACTTTATATGTTACTTGGGATATGAAGGGTTTTGAGGGCAAAAAATGTTTTCACGGTGGTTTGAAACCCCTCCCCTCTTGAAAGGCGGGGGTCTTCCATTCAAATGAAGCACAAATTTCAACCAAAATTGAGAGTTATCCCTACTGTTAAAAATAAATATATAAAGGAGTTGTTGGGGCCGGAGAAAGTTCTTATGAAGGTTCAAGAATCCTTCCCCGTCTGGAAGGGGGCTTCCATAAATATGAAATACAATTTTCTGCATAACTCGAGCAAATGGAAGCAAATTTGGCATGTGGAGGTGTTTGAAGGCAAGAAATGTTTCCACGGTGGTTTGAGACCCCTCCTCTCTTTGGAAGGAGGAAGGGGCTATCATACAAATGATACCCTACTGTTATAAAAAATTGTATGCAGGAAGTTTTTGGGCCGGAGAAGTTTCTTATGATGGTTCGAGACTCCTTGCTCATCTGGAAGGGACGGTGGGTTGGAACCCATAGAAATGAATTACAAATTTCTGCATAACTCGAGTACTAATCAAGTAAATGGAACCAAATTTGTAATCTGAGGGTTTTCGGAGACAATAAATTCTCCACATGGATTTCTCCGAAATATCGGCTTCCTTTGCAAGTTTTCTTATGGAACGCACCGGGTTGCGAGCAATTTTTGCACGGACCGATTTGATCACGTTCGGCGTGCGTGCAAAGCGCGGAAGTCCGCTTCCCGGCTTCCGCTGCTTAGGACCATCCTGCAGGGACTTTTTTATGCGGTAAACTGTTGCCAAATGGCACCCTAGTTACCACCTTGGCAATCTCTTTCGGCTTCTTCTGGGCGACCAACAAACTGGTGATGACTTCTTTCGCGAACATTTTGACGAATTTGCAATAAAACAAATAGAATGTTTGGATGCAGCACTTAAAAGTAAACATAAACAAATACACTTTCGACAGAAATTAGTCACTAGCTACACGAATTAACCCAATACTCAAGTTTGAACATTTTCGCATTATTTTCTGCCACACCCTGTATTTTTTATTATGAGCAAAAGAGAGTCACCACCTTAATCGAAAGATAGATCTCATTATTCAACTTAAATCTTCTTAAGACATCATGTGCCTAAAGTTAATGTTAATGTTCTGCGAGTTATCGATTTGTGTCGCGAAATTTGGTCAATCGTACTATAGTGAGCTGGCTTGAAAATTGCATAAACTGTTTTAACGATGACGGTGAATTTTTCTGTCATTACAGCGATTAGATTTTCCAGGAGAATCAAAATTAAAGATATTACGTACTTCCTACCAAGCGTAGGCCAGCTCTGCCAGCCGTGGGCGATAGTGGGTTCCTAGATTCCCAGCGGACTTTTCCCCGAATCCATCATTTCCTTTTTCCCTATAATGTATCATGCAGCGATTAACAAGCTCAATTTTTACGATGGCAGTACTGGTGTAGGTGTAGCATACAAAGCGTATAATAACTTTCACGTTCTCCGCTAATGAAATGTTTATAAAGCTTTCAGTTTGTCGGTTGCGAGGCGTCGAGGCGGCGTGAAGCTTCTCCATCCACATGGCCTACAAATCGTTATTAAAGTGAACATGATACATTCCTCGCTAAATCAACCGACGAAGCCCATAATTCTTAACACAAATACAATTACAAAAGTCTCCTGTCTTTTCTTTCTGCGTCGTGAAACTGTGCCGAGGGGAAGTTTTTAATGAAGCCATAACTTTGGGTCATTGCAGGCAGCTACCAAGCACAATCGAATTTGCTTCCTCTCTGACGAAAAGCAGATTAAACCGTGTCGTTAAAGGTGTGGGAGGGGGTGGCAGGGTGAAACTGCCTTTAATTTGCCACTCGCTGTCTCCTTTCAGATGGATGGGTATTGGCTCTTTAATAAGTTCGTAATTTTTATGTAGCTGATCAAGATTAGGACAGTCTCTGGTGTCAAATTAATTTTATCATAAATGACGGGTGTCGTAGCGCTCGGAAAGTTTGCCCATGGCAGTGTAATTCAATTTGCTGAAAAACCAATTCTCTTCCCACAGTTCGTTCACTTGGAACGGACACAACCGTTCAAAATGATAAATTAGTGTCATCTCCAATCACTTCCTCCCGCTGAACATAAAAATAATCCATTTCAATAACTGCATCGAAAAAATCACTGAATTATTTTTCACCTCGACTTCGCCCTCTTCGAAGAGTAGAGGGTTTTTTTCCCCGAGCTTATTTGTGACCATCTTCAGGTTCGCTCTTCAATCCTTATCCACACGGACTCCCGCCAGTGAACCCAAAAAATGATTAATTTCAATTTACTCACCTCAGTCAACCTTCGAACCGATCGCAGTGCAAAAGTTCAAATCCGTTCGCAGGGAGTGTTCTGGTTTCAACGCCGATTTCCTCGAAGTGCCACGGGAGCTATCGTCTTGATGTGCTTTTTTTCGTGGAACTTGTTCATACCAGTTCTCACACCTCCCTAGCGATCCACTCGCTGTCTGGGGGAACGTCCGAGATGATTTATATTCCTAGCGCTCACGTATCGAATCAACACGCACACGGTACCCTTCCTTCAATTGGCTGATGCCAGTGATGTGTCCTTGGATGACCTAATTCCGGCAAACGATGGAAAGTTCTCTTCGGAACGCAGGAATCTCGGTGATTTGTAACTTTATAAGGCCTGCGGCTACGGGGGTGGACCAGACCGCAGCATCCATGTCTGTCGTTTTCGCTACGCGGTGTCACATTGTGGAGTAGATTGATATACACACTGGCGCTGGATAAATTTGAGTTTCTTCGTTTTGTTTGTTTGTTTGGCTTCTTTGTCACGGTTTTCTGCAAATCGCTTCTCTCCTGGATGTACCTGCCTATCTGAAGTTGAGGACGAAGGACGATTTACGAGAGTAAACTCTGTGACGATTTACGAGAGTAAACTCTGTGTAACCCCTTATTGTTTTCCAGCATATCTAAAGCCAGCGACGAACCGCTTGGGTAGCTTGAGCGTGTGACAGTGAAAGCCCATACATACAGGGCATCGGATTGATGACAATGTGCGACACGGGATGGTACACTTGATGGCGCCTGGCGGAGTGGTTAAGGTCGGAGTATTTCTGCTATTTGTTTTGGCATCTGTTATGCGTTAAGTTGGGATTTGCCGCAAGGAACGTGACTGAAATTGCGATACGGTTAACGGAAAACCACGGTAGCAGGTTCCAGGATGTGTCAGAGGTGTCTTTTGGGATGCTGTTCGATTTGATTATAGTAATGGAAGGCGTGCTCGTTTAGCTGAGTTGGGAAAGGTGAAGGGCCATGCGGGAGGTGGCTGGGTTCGATTTTCTGGGATGGTATGGGAACACTTGCCAGACCAACTCAGCAAACATGCTTGAAGCATTGAAAGATTAACTTCTATGAGAGTGCTTATGAAGAACTAAGTTTTGTGCTGATAGTAAGTTTGAAATGACTAGAATGAATGCAAGAAGAATGGGAATCGTGAGACCAATTTG
>JASCZW010010071.1:0-38728 GCA_034211315.2 Aedes japonicus | reverse complement strand
TATTGAGTCTTCCAGTATGCAGAGAAAAGCGGGTAAAATGGACAATAACTGATGTGTACATCCCTCCATTCAATTCCCTAGACAATTCCAAAATAGTGCATTGAATTTTTATATATTCTAATTAGGTGAAATTTCGAAAACCACATGAAATATCTAGTATTTTGAATGTGTGGAGAAAATTGGTCAAAATGTACAGTTCCTGACCTTTTCACAAGACGATACATTCTTCAGATGTTTTCACAATACTTAAGCACAAATGGGCTCAATATTACCTTTTATGATAAATGCAGGATTATTCAATTTTTCTTAAAAAAAAGGAGAAATTCGGGCAAAATGAGTCACTTCCGAGGTTTGCACAAGACGACATCCTCTTCATTCACTTTTCCAGACATTTTCATATTATTGCCGTGCATTTGATTTTATTGTAGCGCACGGATATTTCAAAAACTGCATTATATATACTGATTCTTCCAGTGTGCAGGGAAAAGTGGGCAAAATTGTCAATAACTGATGTCTACACAAGTCAAAATCCCCTCCATTTAATTCCCCGAACAGTTTCACAGTTCATTGCATTTTTATACATTCTAATTCACGGAAATTTCGAAAACCACATGACATATCTAGAATTTTCAATATGTGGGGAATATCGGGCAAAATGGACAGTTCATGAAGTTTTTACAAGACGATATTGTTTTCATTGGATTCTCCAGACATTTTCACAATAGTAAATCCCAAATGGGTTCAATATTATTAGTGAAAATATGATAAATGTGGGATTATTCAATTTTTTTTCAAAGTTTAGGGAAAATCGGGCAAAACGAGCCATTTCCCGAAGTCTGCATAAATCGACATTCAATTCGGCATTCGATTTTTCAGACATTTTCATAATATTGTAGTGCATTTGATTTGATTCAATTGCGCAGCTATTCCAAAAATCGCATTTTATGTATTGATTCTTCCAGTCAGGAGTGTATCGAATATAAGCTATCCACATACATTTGCGTTGTACGCATGTATTTGTGATGGTTTTTAAGCTCTGAACACTGCATGCTGTGCGTTTGACTGTCAGCTTTATTTTGTTTACTTGTTTGTGCGGTTCAAATTCTGCGTTTTCAAAATGTCGCGTATTGAAAAGGAAGTGAAAATTAAGGTTCTGGACACATGGCTAAGTGAGAAGGGTATTACTATGCGAAAATTGGCGAAGCGGTTTGGGATTCATCATGCGAGTGTTAAAACCATCATTAATAAGTTTGGAGAAGACTATTCTTTGGATGAGCTACCAGGAAGAGGCAGAAAACCCGGTTCTTCCAACCCGAAACTGGAGCAGAAAGTGGTATCTCTAATCATGAAGAACAAACCAATGTCAATGCGTGATTTGGCCAAAAAAAGCAGGAACGAGTGTCGGAATGATCCAGCGTATCAAGAGGCGAAACCACCTGAAGACCTACAAGAAGCAGAAAATCTCGAAACAAAGTGCAGAACAGAAGAAGCGAGCAGCAACAAGGGCCCGGAAATTGTATTCGCGTCTTTTGCAGCGTCCGGATGCATGCGTGTTGATGGACGATGAGACCTATGTAAAGGAGGACTCAAATACCCTTCCAGGTCCACAATACTTTACTGCCGTCGTTGGGGAGGATGTGAGCGATGCGGACAGGTCGATTCAAGTGGAGAAATTCGGTCGAAAGGTACTGGTATGGCAAGCAATATGTTCCTGTGGTTTGAAGTCAACCATTTTTTACACTACCGGAACTATAAATGCGGAAATCTATCGATCTGAGTGTCTTCAGAAGAGATTGTGGCCTTTATATAAGAAGCATAGTACACCTCCACTGTTTTGGCCGGATTTAGCGTCGGCTCGCTATGCTAAAACCACTCTCAATAGGCTTGCGGAAAAGGGTATAGATTTCGTTGAGAAAAATATCAATCCACCAAATTGCCCTCAGCTTCGACCCATCGAACGTTACTGGGCAATCGTGAAGAGGGTCTTCAAGAAGACTGGTAAAGCAGCTGGGAACATGCAGGAGTTCAAAAAAAATTGGGCTCAAGCGTCCAAAACAGTTCCACAATAGTGTATTGCATTTTTATAGATTCTAATTCGCCCAAATTTCCAAAACCACATGGCATATCTAGTACTTTCAGCATGTGGGGAATATCAGGCAAAATTGACAGTTCCTGACGTTTTTACAAGACAATATTACCTCCATTGGATTTTCCAGACATTTCCACAATAGTACAGCACAAACGGATGCAATATTATCAGAGCTAATATGATAAATGTGTGATTATTCAATTTTTTTTCCGTAATTAGGGGAAAATCGGGCAAAATGAGCCACTTCCCGGAATCTGCCCAAGATGAAACCATCACCATTCGATTCCTCGCATTTTTTACATAAGATAAGCTGTTTTACAGGGCACTTATCCAGCGGCCTTTAATTAGTTGTGATTTTGGGTCCCATTTTTCCCACTGTGCAATGGTCGAACCAAAAACGGACCACAGTAGTCCAGCCCCGTTGTTTCAAACACCTTTGCTGCGGTAATACAGTTTGTAGGAAGTGGAGCCATGAACTGCTTGCTAGCGGGAGGGCAAAAACGAACACATGTCATGCATTTGGGGACAGTCCTACGAGCAAGATCTCTGCCACGAATTGGCCAGAAGCGCTGTCGGATGGTTGCCAATAATTGTGTTGGACCCGCATGTAAGGTTTGGTAGTGGATGGAATTGGCTATTTACTTTGAAAGGTGGTGGTCGGCTGGTAGTAGGATCGGAAATCAACTGTCGAAAGAGCCACGTGATTGCGTCCGTTAAGTCGGATTAAACCAGTGTTGTCGACCCATACATTGAGATCTTTATGTGATGATTTGAAATCAGCCTTTCGAAGTGCCAGCGGCTCATAATTGTTCTTTTCCAGAATACGCAATTCTTGCTGGAACTTTGTGCCTTGGGCAACTCGGATAAAAGCTTTCAAGGTGCCATCGTACTCTGCTGCTGTAATTGATCCCACTATACGTGCATACTTTGGCAGTTGGCAGTTTTTATGAAACGTAGACAGTGCGAAGCTACCTTGACTAGATGTGAAAGCTGCGAGTAATTATGGATAAGCGAATCTTCGTTTGCGATGCACACGAGTGTAACTGTTTGCCGCTGCTCCGTAAGCTGCTGTTGAATAGCTTCAGATGATAGTGGGATTATCGAACCTGGCCAAGAATCTAAATCTTTCAAGAAGTATGATGGTCCGTGACACCATAACACATCGTCCTTGATGTTTTCAGGTTGCACTCCACGAGATATGCGATCGGCAGGATTCTCTTGGGTAGGAACGTGTCGCCACTGAGAGCCAGTGGAGAGTCTCTGAACTTCAGCTACGCGGTTGGAGACGAATCCCTAGTAGCACACTTGTTGCCATTCAGTTGAGGAAACATAAATATGACTTGCTAAGTCATAATCAAGTTACGACAACTAATTTTGACCGCAGTGTGCTACTTGGGATATCTTCCACGACGACGGAGGAGAACTGATCCAGTGCAATACAATGGAAGAATCTGACCAAAAAGTTATATTGGACTGGAATGTTGTGGTTACCACTCTAATTTTCGTTGTGGTCGAATCTGAACGAAGAACGGCGTGATGAGGCAGGAAAGACTGGAGCGATGCGTCGTGAGTCCTCACCTCCTCCATGTGACCAAGACGTTCGTATTCCTCCATAAAGTCTGCATACTGCTTGTGTAGGTTTTGATCCGAGCGAAAACGCCTCTCAACGGCGGAGAATCGTCGTGCTGCAATGCTCCAGGTATCTCCAATGGAATGAAGTATTTCTGTCCTGATTGGAAAGCGTACTACCGTGCTGCATCAAAATCCGGACGGTATCAATATCCGGACACCTCCAGCAATTTATCTAAATTAGAAGGTAATTTATACAATTTTTGAGATGCAATTACATACAGGATCTTTTTAAATATATCATAGATCGTTTTAGAAAAAATAATTATCGTAGTGAGCCATCACAGATAATTATAAAACATCCAAACGTACCGGGTACTGTCAAACAGTGTCTTTTTGCTGCGAGTGTTAGCGGATTATTAAAAATAGTGCTTTTGAATTTTAGAGTTTTCTGTGTTTCAATCATAAGACGATCAATTGGTGTTACTTTGTACTGATGGAAAAGGTGTGTTTTGATAAGTTTAAGGAGTGTCATTTATTAATTAGTTAATATAGATTGTATTTTTTTGATTAAATACACTGTCCGGATTTTAAACCAAAATTTCGAGCTGTTTTTAAATCCGGACGCTCTATTGAGAGTGACCTTAAGCTTTTGGGACTAAATAGGTATCTATATATTTTATAAAAAATGCGCGATGAAATATTCCGCGGTGCAGGGCGGAGGGTCGATCCGTGGAACCGCCAGAAAATTTTGAATCCCGAAAAGTCCGTTAGAAGATAAAGTGAAATCCAGATACGCAGGTAATCGGAAGGGTATTCAAACTGTGCTTTCAAATGATGAAGAGCAAATTGTATACGATTACGTGATTGCAAGTGCCGAGGCAGGATATCCGGTCACCGAGAAAATATTGATGCTGCAGGTAGGGGACGCCATAAAATTTCTTGGTAGGTCAGGAGTGTTTAAAAATGGCCTTCCTGGCCGAGAATGGGTTAGACGATTTCTGCAACGTCACCCGGACTAATCTAAACGGACGGCAAACAATTTGTTGAAACGACGGGTTGTTACCGAAGTTGACGTTCGGAACTAGTTCCAAAAGGTTACACAATATCTGGAATCGAAAAACGCCCTTGAAGTGTTGGAGCATCCAGAACGAGTCTTCAATATGGATGAATCCTCGTGTTGTCTCGTCCCTAAGAAGCAGAAGGTGATCGCTGCAAAAGCCTCGAAAAATATTCAATCCCTCACTTCAAACTCCGAAAAAGAAAACTACACAGTTCTAATTTCCGGTTCGGCCGCAGGTGAATTGCCTCCTCCGTTAGTTCTGTTTCCCTATAAATCACGGATTCCATCAAGCGTTTTAAGAAGTGTTCCCAAAAGATGGGGTATTGGCCATACCGATTCTGGCTGGATGAACACACAGGCATTTTATGATTTTATCGTCAAAGCCTTTATCCATGGACCGTCAAAAGAAAGTTAGAGTTTCCCATCATTCTTTTTGTAGATGGACATTCTTCTCACGCCACATTCGAGACAATTAATTTGTGTTCTTTACTGCCCAATGCCACCCATTTCATGCAGCCGTTGGATGTACCTTTTTTTTGCCCTAATGAAAGCTGTTTGGCAAGACCAGTTGAAAATGTGGCGATTCGAACACCAAGGCGAGATGATAACCCGTCCTGATTTTGCACCTTTGCTTGAAAAAATCCTTGCTAATATGACCGATAAAACAGATGCGTTGATTAATGGATTCCGAAAGTGTGGTCTATTCCCGTTCACCTCAAAAGCAATCGACTACAAAAGCCTTCCAATTCTACAATCTGCACCCTTTATATTGAATTCATATAGGTAATGTTGATAAAATCATGTCAATTTGGTTTTATTTTCCCACCAAAGATTCGCTTTTTCCAATCCTTTTGGCAAGAAAAATGTATCAATTTAACAGCAAACTACAGAATTTGTAATGCTGTAGATATAAGGATTAACTGCTTCTTTGCAGTTGAGTATTGGCATCAATGTGTTAACCTTTCGTCACCCACGTCAAATTTTGTAAAGGCTTACAAATTATGCATGGGAGACTACCACGTAGAAAAATCGGTTGGTTTGTCTAGACTTCTGATATTCGGTAAATTTTGGCTACCGGATTGTTCAATAAACGATTAAAAATCAGTGAAAAATTAAAAAAAATATAATTGTGGAACAGACTCTGTGTTAATATCTCATGGGTAACGGTCATTTTAATGTTTTACCAAATTACTCGGCAGTTCAAAATCTTGAAAAAAAAATTTCAATATCGGTTGAATTTACAAAGTAACATGGGATAAATGTGCGTCAAACATTCATCAAAATACGTTATCTGTGGCAGGACGGATGTATGAAATATGCAACGAATGGTACCTATCTTAGTGAAATACCTACTGCTGGCAATGCTACATGAGTTGCAGAAAGATGTTAATTATGCGCTATAATATTTGATGTATTTATGCTTCGTCAAATATATTCTAATATATTATAAGCTACTTTTTTCATTAAATTCACCCTTTACATTTTAAAGATATAAAAATGGATAGAATTGAGATAATTTAGCCTGTCCGGATAACGATTCACAAGTGTCCGGATTTTTGATTCAATTTCCATCAGAGTGTCCGGATTTATGAACATGGCAAGCAAAATTATTTTTTACATTTCAGTGGATTTAATTATAGTTTAAGCTCAAAATACGTGCCTACATCAGGGTTAAACACTTTACTTGATGACAGCGAAAAGCATTCATCATTATGCTACGATATTATTATTTACGGGGCATATTCATAATGAGAGCAGCTTAATTGTCCGGATATTGATGCAGCACGGTACCGACCTTCGCTGTTGCGAAAATGTTTTTCAGATTGTTGTTCTTCGACGGTGAGACATTTGCCTACGCCGAAATTTTCTACTTCCCAGAACCGCTTGACTTGTGCATCCAAATTGTCGAAGGTAGAGATCAGGCAGGTTACTGGGACCGCTGGTGATGTAGCAACTTTCCCTGAGAAAATATATCCGAAGCTGGTCCTTTGAAACGGTGGTAGATGTTCGTGGAACAGGATGTGTTCCGATTGCAGGATGAACGGGAAGAGCTCGGCACCGATAATTAAATCAATGCCGTGGCACTGGTTGAATTGCGGGTCGGCTAGCGGTAGGTGTTTAGGGATGTTCTAAGATCGTATATCAACAGTCTTCGTAGGAAGATTCACCGTCAGTTTAGGTAACACCAAACAATCCATCTGAAAATCTTGGCTGCTGAAGCGAGAAGTAATGTTAACTGAAACTACGTAGCGTACATTGACTACGGCTTGTCCGATACCATTCACGGGCATGTTCACTTTCTTCCGGTTTGGAGAAAGACGTTGGCACAAAGACTCAGAAATGAAACTTGACTGTGACCCGCTCACCAATAGCGCTCGTGCTCGAGATTTCGAAAATGGTGATAAGTGGACAGGGGAAGTTATAGATAAGAGGCACAGGTTGAATTCCTCACACATGGCTAAACTGGCGTTCTTGAGTTCACATCAAGAAGTATACTGGAATAACCGTATCAAGAAACGCATATCTTGAACTGATAACCTAAATTATCTGATTTGTTTTGTTGTTGTTGTTGTATATCTGACTTTTTAGTATGTGATGTACCTCGAAATAATAAATAATACTGCTTAATAGAGATATTCAACTCATTTTTGATTTTCGAATGAAAAAGTATCGATAAAAAAATCGATACTTTGCCATCGATAAAATCGGAGAATCGATTCTAATGGCCATATATGAATCGATTTTCCAATATCGATACTTGCGCACAATTTGCCCAATGCTCGCAATCCTCCAGCGTGACAGATTTGCATAAATTGTTAGACTTTACCGCAATAAGTACGTCACCACCTCTGGAGAGCTGACAGGTGGATTGATTACGATCGCAGCGGAAGATATGATAACCGGTAGATAGCTCACAGTCCTGAATATCCGCTCGAAGCCAAGTTTTAGTTAGAACTAGGACGTCGTAATCGCATGATGAAAGTTTTAAACGGAGGTGAGAATAGACCTGTGCGCCGATCTATGTTGAATCGGCGGTGGCGTGTATGGTAATTTCGAACGGCGGCTTTGGCGGCGGCGTTGATCGGCGCGGGTATAAACTATCCCCTCAACAGTTCTTTATGCTTATCCCTTTGAAATGATCGGCTTTCTCGTGCACTGTAAATACTATAGGATAACTTCAATTCTTATATTTTGATAGAAGGCCCGGATATCCATAGTGTTGTATGACTCAGGTCGATGAATTGACGTGTGCATGTGTGTATCTGTATGTGTGTGTACAAAGATGTGACACTTAACATTATAGAAATTGTTCATAACAAATCGACGGGGAATTCGGCTTATGGCTTTATTACTAAACTTAACCAGTTTCAAAAGCGTGAATTTAAGTAATAACCAAATAGAATAAAGATGCCATTATTATGCAAATAGGTTTATGGTTTTGATTCCTTGTCTTAAAAGTATTTATGTTATTATATCTGGTTTTTCAGCGTTCAGAGTTCAATTGCCAAGAGACACTCATCACATTTTGTAATTGTCGTGTACGAAAATAATTTACTTCAAATCTTCACGAAGATAAGTCAAGTTGTCGGTGGAAATCGAATATGATGTCACGGGGAATCTATTTTGAACGAATACAATATCTAATATTTTAGTGAAGACTTATTACAACAAAAAAGAAGATCAAGGAGTTCTGATTAGACATTTTTTAAATTATAGATATAATTATAATTATAGAACACTCTCGTAACAGCTCGTATCATAAAATTCAGAATTAATAACAATATTAAATATCTATAAATCTCTACATCTAAAACAAATCTTGTAATCCAAAAATTAAAAAAATCTAAAAATCTTAAAATCTAAAAAACTAAAAACCTGAAAATCTGAAAATCTCAAAATCTAAAGATCTAAAAATCTAAAAATCTAAAAATCTAAAAATCTAAAAATCTAAAAATCTAAAAATCTAAAAATCTAAAAATCTAAAAATCTAAAAATCTAAAAATCTAAAAATCTAAAAATCTAAAAATCTAAAAATCTAAAAATCTAAAAACCTAAAAATCTAAAAATCTAAAAATCAAAAATCTAAACCTAACAATCTAAAAATTTAAAAATCTAAAAATTCTAAAATCTGAAAATCTAAATATCTAAAAATCTAAAAATCTAAAACTCTAAAAATCTAGAAATCTAAACATCTAAAAATCTAAACATCTAAACATCTTTCAATCTAAATATCTCAAAATCTAAAAATCTAAAAACCTCAAAATCTAAAAATCTAAAAATCTAAAAATCTAAAAATCTAAAAATCTAAAAATCTAAAAATTTAAAAATATCTAAAAATCTAAAAATCTAAAAATCTTAAAAATCTAAAAATCTAAAAATCTTAAAATCTAAAAATCTAAAAATCTATAAAATCTAAAAATCTAAAAATCTAAAAATCTAAAAAAATCTAAAAATCTAAAAATCTAAAAATCTAAAAATATAAAAATCTAAATATAAATTCTAAAAATCTAATAATCTAAAAATCTAAAAATCGTAAAAATCTAAAAATCTAAAAATCTAAAAAATCTAAAAATCTAAAAATCTTAAAAAATCTAAAAATCTAAAAAATCTAAAAATCTGAAAAATCTAAAAAATCTAAAAATCTAAAAATCTAAAAATCTAAAAATCTAAAAATCCAAAAAATTCTAAAAATCTAAAAATCTAAAAATCTAAAAATCTAAAAAATCTAAAAATCTAAAAAATCTAAAAATCTAAAAATCTAAAAATTCCAAAAATCTAAAAATCTAAAAATCTAAAAATCTAAAAATCTAAAAATCTAAAAAAATCTAAAAATCTTAATAATCTAAAAATCTAAAAATCTTTAAAATCTAAAAATCTTAAAATCTTAAAAATCTTAAAATCTAAAAATTCTAAAAATCTAAAAATCTAAAAATCTAAATATCTAAACATATCTAAAAATCTAAATATAAATCTAGAAATCTTATAATCTAAAAAATCTAAAAATCGTAAAAATTTAAAAATCTAAAAATCTAAAAATCTAAAGATCTAAAAATCTAAAAATCTAAAAATCTAAAAATCTAAAAATCTAAAAATCTAAAAATCTAAAAATCTAAAAATCTAAAAATCTAAAAATATAAAAATCTAAAAATCTAAAAATCTTAAAATCTTAAAATCTTAAAATCTAAAAATCTAATCTAAAATTCAAAAAATTGAAAAATCTAAAAATCTAAAAATCTAAAAATTTAAAAATCTAATTATCTAAAAATCTAATAATCTTAAAATCTAGAAATCTAAAAATCTTAAATTTTAAAACTTAAAATCTCAAAATTTAAAAATTAAAAAATTTAATAATCTAAAAATCTAAATATTAAAAATCTAAATATCTTAAAATATTAAAAATATAAGAATTTAAAAATCTTAAAATCTAAAATCTTAAAATCGAAAAATCTAAAAATCTAGAAAAAATCTAAAAATCGAAAAATCTAAATATCTAAAATATTGAAAAATCGAAAAATCCAAAAATTGAAAAAATTTAATAATCTAAAAATCAAATTATCTAAAAATCTAAAAATCTTAAAATTTAGAAATCTAAAAATCTATAATCTTAAAACTTAAAAATCTCAAAATCTAGAAATCTAAATATCTCAAATCTTAAATCTCAAAATCTAGAAATCTTAAAATCTTAAAATCTAAAAATCTAAAAATCTATGATTCTTACAAATCTGAAATCTAAAAATTTAAATCAAATAAAAATCTTAAAATCTTACAATCCAAAAATCTTAATTTCTTAAAAATGTAAATAGCTAAATATTTCAAAACCTAAAAAAATAACCTGAAAAATCTAGAAATCTAAAAATCTTAAATTTTAAAACTTAAAATCTCAAAATCTAAAAATTAAAAAATTTAATAATCTAAAAATCTAAATATTAAAAATCTAAATATCTTAAAATATTAAAATATAAGAATTTAAAAATCTTAAAATCTAAAATCTTAAAATCGAAAAATCTAAAAATCTGAAAATCTAAAAATCGAAAAATCTAAATATCAAAATATTAAAAAATCGAAAAATTGAAAAATCGAAAAATCAAAAAATTTAAAAATTTAAAAATCTAAAAATCAAATTATCTAAAAATCTAAAAATCTTAAAATTTAGAAATCTAAAAATCTATAATCTTAAAACTCAAAATCTCAAAATCTAGAAATCTAAATATCTCAAATCTTAAATCTCAAAATCTAGAAATCTTAAAATCTTAAAATCTAAAAATCTATAAATCTTACAATCTGAAATCTAAAAATCTAAACAAATAAAAATCTTAAAAATCTTAAAATCCAAAAATCTTAATTTCTTAAAAATGTAAATAGCTAAATATTTCAAAACCTAAAAAAATAACCTGAAAATTTCCAAATTTCATTAAAATTCATGTATTTTAAAGCTTTCTTTTAGATCAAAAATTAAATCAATCATAAAAAAAGTTTAAATTAAGAGCAGTGAAGTGACCGAAATATCCATATTCTTAAAACATTACTTTAATCATGGTTAAAAAAGAATCTACTGTGCACAGATTTACCGGTTAATTCAGTGGTTAACCACTAGGGGTGAGACAGTTCTACTCTGAGTTGCTTGGGTGCACCGAGTTACTCGCGAGTAACTCAATACAGCTTTAAATTGAATCAACATTTATCGGTTATTATCAGGTGCCAGGGTTTCAAAAGTTTGGGAATGAGGATTCTATTTACATATTTAATATGCGATACGTGATACGGATGTCTTAACTGAAGTCCAATGACAGTTTTGTATAGTAAAATTACCAAATGGTTATTTGGTAAACATTGATTCTAAGAAGCTTGATGGTTTAGTCGGAATAAAACATGCTGAGATCGTTTGTCCCTTCTCCTGCTATGCTGTAATATAAAAAAGCAGGTCAGGCGCGTTGGTTTATTCAAAGTATGACTTAAATTGAGCCATGGAAATAACTTCTCTAAAAAACAAAGGTCAACACTAATCGTTGTTAGTACGATATTAAATTATACGAACAGATACGTAGTTTTAGGGAATATTTGTTATTTTCTAAATCAGACTTAAATAGAAAAATCTAAAACACACTGAAAATTGTGCATACATGAGAGCTCATGTACTAGCGAGCGGTTTGTATGGTAGCTGCTGTGAAAAAAAGAGAGAAAACAAGAAAACAATAATCGCTTGCTGAGCAACGTGAGTTACTCGAGATCAGCGTTGCCAGGTATACCGATTTATCGGTATTTATACCGATTTTTATTCTCAATACCGATATACCGACAAGGGCTCTTAAAATACCGATTTCCAACTTTTTATACCGATAAATACCGATTTTTTATGAAAGTTTTTTCAACATTATATTTGGTTTATTATTTATCAGCGTGTTTTTTTTAGATTAATTATTTTTCAGAAAATATTTTCTCAATTAAAACTGCACCAGATTTTTATAAATAAAAAAACAAAATAAAGGAATAACAAAGCTTTAAACGAAAAAAAAGTAAATAACATTTCATTAGTGTTAAGTTTCAACATTATCCTTGAGCCAATGGCATCTATTTTCGTATCATTTAATAAAACCACAGATAGCCACAATACATTTAACATTTCTTATACGTCAAACGCAAGGGAATTAAATGCCAACTATCAAACATCGCTTTGAGTTTCATACGGAGGTAATTGCATTGATCAATTTCTTTTAGTCGATTTTTTGGCTAATATCTTAGTCAAAGCAAGTTTCAGTATTTAATCTGCAAGACGGAGTTATCCTTTATCGCAACGGATATGCCAACTCGTTTACCAGTAGTTATCAATTATTTTTGTATCAAAGAAGAGAAATTTGCAATATGCAGTTCGCCCGTTTGGAGTGTTATGGTTGTATGTCTGTGATTAAACTATCGAGTTTAATTATGAAATTAAATGCCTTAACAAATGAAGACAGGTTGTAATTTTAAGCAAAATAAACTCATCAGTCCTATATTAACAAGCAACAATACTTTATACATTTATGCTTTTTAATATGGGATTTTCAAAAGAAATTATCAGTTTATTGATAGGGTGCTCTTATCAAGCAAAAAAAAAAACAAAAATATCAAATACACTATGCGCTCAAGAAGCAGTGTTGAATAATCGATCATATCTTAGCTTTTCGTGACTAACAAATCCAGTGGTATGTATGGAAAAGTGTATAAAATTGGAAGCTGTATACACTAGAATTAATCCGTTTTTGTGTCAAAATCTATTTAAAAATAAAAAGGGATGTGCTTAGCGAGGTGCTTAGCACAACGGGAGTTGGCTCAAAAACCTTATCGCTATACATGATTTTTGTTATCTTAATAACATCTTAAGAAGTGTGTATTCTAAAAAATATATATTGTGAAGTATATTTATTCAAAGTATAGATATTCAACCTCGAGATAAAAAGATAAAAAGGTAAAAATAAAAAAATGGCTAATGATTTTTTTATTTTATTTTTTATGTTTACGTCAAACTTTGTTCATATAAAATTTGAAAATAGAAGAAAAATGATCGTCAAAATATAGTGTAATCTTATATCAAAATTAAACTCTAGTTCACTTGAAAAAATCTGAATTTTACTTTATACCGATAAATACCGATATTTTTTAATAAGCAATACCGATATTGTATAAATCCACCTGGCAACGCTGCTCGAGATTCCTCAAAAGCAACTCTGAAATTGCTTGTGTTAAGGCGCTGTCTTGCCCATTGGTTAACCAAATTATTTCATTCGAGATTTGTCACGCACAAATAAAAACAATGTTTTCCCAACGACGGAAATCCTTATAAAAATCTTAGAAATCTCTTAGAAATTCCTGAAAATCAATTTCATTATAAATAAAGTTTATTTGCCAAACGTCAACGGCTTATCGATTGCAGGATCGTTCTCAATATCTCGATCCCTGTCTTTCTGCAAATTAAGAACAGCCTTATGTTTTGCTAAGATTCGACATTTTACAATTATTAAATTCAAACTCACTCGTGAAATTGCTGAGAGTCGAAACACGAAAATGTACACTAGTGATCCTTATAGTAAGAGATATGCGGAAGCATCCATTTTTGAGCCAATCGTGCAGCAAGAGCTGTCAAATCTGAGCCAATCGTGCAAATTTTGCACTGTGGCAAGAGTTATCAGCCTCTGTGAATAAAATAAACACCGTTGCCAAATCGTTGAATCGAATTTGCGCATATCTCTTGCTTTGAGGATCACTAACCCCAGTGCTTGAACGAAACGATAAGGCTGATCCGCTCACCCTCTGGATGGCACATCGCATCGAAATGTCATAATTTGTTATAAAATCAGATTTTTAAAGGGATACATACACGGTGAAAGGGGATTCATACACGGCGCACCTCAAATTGCCCGGCGGCGCGGGCAAAAAAATGCAGTGGCGCGCCGGTCAAAAATAGTGGTGGCGGCGGCGCCCTAAAATCGTCGGCGGCGGCGACGTAGCGTGGCGGCGCAGAGATCTAGTTGAGAAGTCTTCGTGCGTAGTCCTCTTCACGTTTCGGGTAGTAAACGACGAAGACAGAATCCATACGGCTGCCTTGGCGTGTGCACATACTGTTACTAACTTCACCGGGCGATTTGCTGGAAACCAGGGAACTATCTGGTAGCGGATGGGTTGTTGAATTAATGTACTTGCCTGCTAATGCCGATTGGAATACCCCCTTGCCATTTACGACCGCAGGGCCGAGACGACTTGGATGGCAGGATACGTCGGGTAACGCAAGTGATGAAGTTGAAGGCTTGGGGGCATCCATAGTGCTTCGAGGCGTGCGTCTCGGTGAGATGAGTCCCTTGGTAGCAGGAAAAGAAAAAGTGGTAGAATCCGTCGGTCGAAGGGCAGCATAAAGATTGGCGTCGTCCGTTGGCTTCATTGGTAATAGTGTCTTCGTAGCAACAGACGATGAATCAGCGGTAGGAACATATTTTGCTTAAAGATTGGGAGTTGCGTTCTTAATAGATTGGAAGGGCTGACTGGCTGACGAGTACGTGTTGCCTGAGACAGCAAGTTAATTGCAAGCAAACGGTGAACAAATAACATCACCCAAACATCAATGATTGAACAGATAGTGTTTCAATGCTAATGCCCTCGGAATAATCATTCAAAGGCTCCCATCGAGTTCCTTCGCGTATCTGCTCTTGCAATGTGCCTTGGTTATGTTCTGCCTTGAAGATTTATGTTCACCCAAACGCACATATCTCACTACAAGCATTCCCGGTAGCAACATTTTCCCAGTTCCCGGTGCTTCCAAGGAACGGACGCAGAATAAGCCATAAAACTACGACCCCAACTCCCAATATTCCCTCAGCCTTGCCAACATAACACTATAAAACAAAAATATTTCCGCACCATCAGGAAGGCCTTCCAGCCACGGACCACGGTCGGAATGGATTTCAGACGGGAAACCCTGATGGAGTGGTTGTCGGTTTGCGTGACTTGAAGCAATCGGGAGCGTCCGTCGTCATTGTTGCTGCTGTTGTTGTTACGACAGTTAGAACAAGGAGGAATGTGATGGGTTCGAGGAGAAGGATAAAATGAGCCATCACCGAGCCAAAGGGTGGCAGAGAGAGAGTCGTGGAAGAAGTTCCCATGGTTGAGGTCAGCACCGGATTGAAATAATTTCCGGAAAATTTTCATTATAATTCATTATTAATTATGTTAACGATGATTGCGCGCGCGGTGGTCGCTGTTGGAGCTTCGGCACGGGAAGCTCATAAAGGAAGTGGAGGCTCGTTTTTTGAAAATAATGGACAACGGCGGCGGTCGGTTGGTCATTATGGATGGCACGTTGGGCAGGAGAAAATCGTGCCCTGGCTCGGGACACTCGATTGGGAAGCACAGAGAGAGAGAGAGAGAGAGGGCAATCGCTGCGGCAACCTTTACAACGGAATTATAATAACCGTTTAATTAAAGCTGCTTTTCAACTGGCAGAGAAATTGTTATGACTCGAATTATAAATGATGATTGGAATGAATGAGTGTGGGACAAGGTGTAACAGGACTTTAATTGAATTTACTTTTACATTTTGGGAACATGCAGGCATAATCAAGCTGAAAGGCTAATAATTTTAACGGGAATCGAATCAGGGTAATGAGACAGGTACAGGCCTCAATACATTTGTTTTTAATTTTCAGCGAGCATTGATTTGAACGACATTAAATTCTCGAAGAAGCTTTCACACGGCAGCATCACACATGCAACAGAAATGCTAAAACAACACCTATAATTCAATTTGCTGTCAAAGCAGTTCCAAGGTTTTTTTTGCGGTTTTCGTCTGCTTCATTTTCCGCTGACTACTTCGGGATCTGCAGCCAAACAACACGTCCCTGCATTCATCTCGTTCCAAACCGAGCAAAGTCAGGCTGAAAAAAGACATCCCGCCGAAAGGACACTGGGTGGAATTTTATTCTCTGTCCTCTCCATCTGCCTGCAGGGCAATGACTGTACTTCATCTAGTGACCTTTTTTTTTTTTTTGTTGTTGTTTTGAAACCAGACTTCGAACCAAAACAAAAAAGCGAAGCAGTCTCAAATCGACGTTGGAAAAATTTAATTTTCATCTTGTCGTTGGTCGAGTTACAACAGTCCTAGTAAAATGGTTTTTTTCTTTCTTTTTTTGCAGGTCGATTGCCAGCTTTAACAAGACGTCACGGGCTGTCCGGGCGTGGTCCGACTGTACCGGCGAGCGTGACCATTTGATCTTCTACGACGGAAGCAGCACCAACGATCCGGTGCTGGCCAAATACTGCGGAGGTGATTGGCTCCCCAAGGTGGTTTCCAGGTGAGTAATGAAGGATTGGTTTCGTGAGATATACATTTTTTTTATCTATTAAAGTATGTTGATTTTGACAACCATCAGTGATGGCACAACCGATGGAGGAAAGTAAAAAAAAAACTTTTCCAATTTTGCTTATAATGAGATAAGTTTATCGTGTTCTTAGACGGTTTATACACGCAACAACGTTCATCTTGACTTAACAAGCAACCTAAGGGGCTTGGCTCTGAAGTGGCAATCATATGCGGAAACTTTATCGTGGAATTCGGTTGCTTTGGATACTTCCTGGAGCAACTGAAAATTCTGTCGAGATTTGCTCGTTTGTTCAATGCACCGGAGAGATAAATCGTGAGAAATTCAGGGCTGGTAGCGGATTTATGGATAAATAATAGTGACTTTAGTGACTAAAATAATAAAAATGGTGACTAAATAGTGACCAAATAGTGACTTAAAAGTGATTTACAAATTTTAGTATTTTTTTAATCTTTTATACATTTGATTTATAAGTACAGTAAAAATGGATTAAGTGCTCAACCCTGTTTTTTTTTTGTAAAAAAGCCTGTAATCTAGCAACTTTTTTTTCTCCACGGCCTTGATCCGCAGCTCGTTTTTGCGAAGACAAGTCAATACGCACTACATATTGAAACGCCTCAATCCTTTTTTTTGAGCCGTTGCCATGTAAAGCTTTTTTCACATACCATAATCACCTTAGGGTATTTAAGCTCACCTACAGCCATTTTCTTAGTAAACAACGGGTTCCAATACTCCCCAATTCTGTAGTCTGTACTCAAGGTCAGCACCTAGCATTTTAACCAGTTCACACAGACTGAATAAAAGTGTACACTGTCTTGGGCAAATTTGTTTTCCATCAAACTATGTGGAAAATATAAAAAGCATATGAGTTTAAGACCGAATGGACGACCTAGAACATCCTGAATATGAAGAAGTTCAGTAAGAAAAAATAAATGCCTTATTAATAGTGTAAAGCGTTGTACTGTTAGATTCTCGTTGATGAACGTTATATATTTTTGTACCTTTCTGAGAGGTTTTAGGTCATCCAAAATATACTTGAGTTCAAAACTTCAGATCTACAGTTGTAACAGTAGCATTTAGAGCTATATAAGGTTATGATATGTATTCAAACTTATTGAATGAACCTTTTAGAAGGAAACAGTCATTATTTGATAATTATATGATGCTCTAGGTCATTCAAACTGTCCTTGAGTTCAGAACTTAAGATCTACAGTAGTAACTATATTCAACTATAGTAATACAGTAGTAACTATATTTAACTATAGTAGTAACCTTATTCAACTATAGTAACTATAGTATTCAACCATATTCAGTAAATATTTTTGAGCGTAAAAAAACCTGATGAGATTAACGGCGATGATCTAGGCCAACCAAACAGTCTTTTGTTTTGATCTACAGTAGGTTTTTAAAGTGTGCAAAGGCACAATAAGTATTTAACAATAATGATTGAATAGTGTAGAAGGCCAACATACATAATGCGACAATCTTGGGATATTCTAGGTACTTCAAACTGTCTTTAAGTTCAAAACATAAGATCTACAGTTTAAAAGGCGTTTTTAAACCATATGTATTCAAACACATTCAATGAACCATTTGGAACGTCAACAGTCTTTATTTTATGACTTGGAGATCCGCTAGGTAATCCAAACGGTCCTGGAGCTTAGAACTTGAAATCTACGATAGTAATAGTAGTTGTTTGGGTCACGTATTCAAGTATATTCAGTGAATATTTTCGAACGTAAGATAATCAAGAATACACAAGAAGATAATCTTGGAATGCTCTAGGTGATCCAAACTGTCTTGGAAGTCAGACCTTAGGATTTACAGTTGTAACAGTAAATTTTAGGCAATTCAAAGTTAGACAAAATCTCCAAACATATTCAATTACCATGCTTAAAGTTAAAACATATTATAAAGCAAAGTGGCAAATTCCAAGTTATCCAAACTATCCTTGAGATCAGAACATAGCTGCCCTTGAGTTCAGAATTTCGGAACTATAGCCGTAAAGTTAGCTTTATAATCTATGAAAGATTACGGTATGTATTCAAACACATCCAGTGAAGCTTCTGTAAGCTCATCAGCCATTATCAGATTATCTCGGGATGTTCAGGTTCGTAAAAACTGAAGTTGACTTCAGAACTCAAGATATACGGTAGTGGCCGTAGCCTTTTAGGCTATACACACCTACCATAAATATTCCAACATATTTAATTAATATTCTAAAACGTCCACAGACATTATAGGATAACCTTGTTAGTTTCAGGTCATTCAAACTGTCCTTCAAAACTTTAGATCTACAATTCTAACAATAGCTTTATGGGCTAAACAAAGCTGAGCTTATTTGTTCAGCATAGAATACCCCAAGATTATGTCATAATATAACATGGCCTTCCAGGACATTCAGGCGGGACAGCGTTTACCAGGGCATCTGGTTTTTTTGGTGCATATTTCTCGACATTATGTTATGCCAGATCGCTTAATTTGGTTGACTATTGTACAATAGGTACAAGTGATGTTTTTTAACGTTTTACAATCGGCGGTACGAAAATAGTGACTTTAGTGACCATTTTCCGAAAAATAGTGACTTTAGTGACTTTTGGATGCAAATAGTGACTTTTTAGTGACTAGACTCAAAAAAGTGACCAAGTCACTAAAAAGTGACCTGCTACCAGCCCTGGAAATTATGTATTGGATGTGGGTACTATTGTGGAGTTTAATCTAGAAAATACATTTCCGGTGCTAAATTCATCAAATAATTGTTTATTGTAATGAAGCTCAGCACTTTGAGAAATCATCTTCATGTTCAAATGAACATGGATCATATCGGAGCCTCAGTCGCTTAAGAACAAACTGGATGGAATCCCCTTATGGCAGGAGCGATGGCTTCCTCATCCACACAAGCACACTTTGGGTTTGTTCAACAAAATATGCTAAATTAATCCACTTATCTGCAATGAATCATCGAATGGTATCGAATTGAACAGCAGAACACCATTTTCAATCAATTTACACTTTTTAGTTCACCAAAAACAATCTGAACCGATCAACTACTGCTCATTTCCACGGAACAGGTAATATTTTGTCGTCATTGTTTACCTTTCTCAAACCAGGATCCGCTAATTAATGTTTCACAATAAACTGTATTTCCACTTCCCTTAGCTACCTTAACATTATTTACTTTCACTTAAAGATCAATTACCACCGCGCTCTTGAAAACAGTGGGCGAAAAAACTGTTAAATTAACGAGAATGGTGCAAAAATTGTGCACCCGGTCTAAAGTTTTGCTTTGTTTTCTAATTCACACTCAGCTGTGCGTATAGCAATGGGCGATCTCGATCCTTTTTTGACTGGATCAATTTTTTGGGCTCGATTAATCAATATTTTGAATCTTGAGGTTGCATATAGCCACAAAGTGCTTGCAACCCAATGAGAGCATTTAAAACCAAATTTAAACAAAATCTAACGATAAAAAAGTTACTAAAATAATAGGTACACGCTGAAAAAAATACCATGAAAACAAAAATATTCCAGGTAAACTTAAACATAAACTTAGTTTATTCTGGCCGCAAACATAAACTTGCTTTATTTCAAACGTATTCTATTTCTCAAAACGTTTTTCTTCCTAGAGGTAGGACTCTATTCAACGCGAATCGTTAATACAACAGAACAACTGTTTATAACACACTACTAATTGGAATTTACAGAGAATGTTGGTTCGGAATATCATGTTCGACATCCAAAATGGTGTCCGTGATAAGGAATTTGGGTGGTTTAAGGTATGCGGCGAAGGGAACACAAGTTTTGCTAATACCACTGGCTGCCAATCGACAATTTTAAACGAAAATCCCAATCAAACAAACTCTCAAGCTGAGAATTTTAAATTGACAGTAGCAAAGATGGATTTGTATCTGGTAGCATTTATTGATTTATTGATTCATCGCGGGTTGCGCCAACCAGCCAAAATTTTCCCGACAGCTCGCCCTCCATGCAGGCGTTTTTGCAGTTGCAGTTGCCATATTAGGCGCACAAACCCAACGAAATAAAAGTTTAATTCTTTTATAAACAACTCTTTTCATTTAATTGGTTGTCCTCAAAAGGACAGATTATCAATTAATGGATAGCGCCAACCAGCTGGGTGAAATTTTTACCGACGGCACCGAACTTAATTTAAGATTAGTTCATTCTTGAATAAACTACTCTTTTATTTGTTTATTTATTTATTGTCTTTTATTTATTTATTGTCCTCAAAAGGACAGATTATTTCCACCTACTGCTTACTGCTGCTCGCCCCCAAGGACGCTTTCCCCCAAACAGCAGCGTTTTCGAAGTCGCGGCGAAACAATCGCCACGATGAGGTAAGATGGCGGCTTGCACAAAACCGACGCGATTGTGCGCCCTCATATGGCGCCATTTTGCCTCATCGCGACGATCGCTGTTTGGGAGAGCCTTGCTACTTACCACCACCAGCTGCTACGTGACCACCAGCTCCGCTGCCGTACAAATGAAGGCTCCACCAAACTGCAGCAATTTTTTGCCACCGCGGCAGCGAAATCGCGGTGGAAAAATCGCCGCTGTGAGATTACATGGCGGCTTATGGGAGCGCACAAACCAACGCGATTAAAAAACGCATCGCGGCTGATAAAAACCGATTTCAAGCTTTGAATAAACAAACTTTCAACACAAGAAGAATTTTTTAGGAATATTTAACGCAACTCTACAAATTTTCCCAGCACCTTTCATCTATCAATGCATCGTGCACACACACACACATTCACAAAATCCAACCACGAATCGCCAATTGTGCCGGTTTTGAATGCCGACTGTTGCGGAGCACTTGTTAGTTTCGATTTTTTATCCAAAACCGTAGGCGAACAATGCGAACAATCCAACAACAACAACAATATCAACATGAACGCAATTGTTCGGCAGAAATCCACTCCACGTCGAATTACGTATCGATCTGACACCGTCTTGATTTTCGGAGCTACACAGAAAAAAAATATGAAAATTACTTTCGGTGTACTCTAAACCATCACAGAGAAATCGTCGATTTACTTATTTGTTGAATATATTTTTCAATTCAATAATCTGAAATGCAAGTTCATGCTTAACATAATATTCTAGCCTGAATTAATATTTGTAATTGATAACATTGACAATTGACACTTCCACTTCCATGAAATCGATCTTCCATTTCATGATTTCAATATTATTCGTCTTGATCGTAAGGATCACGTGGAGGAGGAATACTTTTGGGGATCAAAAAGTGCTACACTCAGCCAAATAATCTTAAGAATTTCATAAGGTTCAACTTATGAACGATGCTTTGGAATTTCATAAGGCTAACTTATGAATGGATTTTGTTTCACACGACGTTGTTCTTATACGCCTTGAAGCTTTCCTGATTACAAGTGTTGATATATACTAGTGGGCAAGTCACTGGACCCACAACCTCAACGTCCAAGGTTCGAATCCAGGTTGCTCCATATTTTTATTTTTTCAACGCATTATATTTCATAAGATAAATTTATGAAATTTATACTGAATACTTATAGCAAATAATCATAATGCAATCTTATGAATATCGAAAGATTATTTCGCTGAGTGTACTCCTTCTATACAGTGAATTTACTTACTATTTCAGGTATTGAAGTTGTCACAGGTCTGTTATTTAAAATAAAAGCCTTTTCATTGTTTCTGTGTATATTCCTCCTAGAGCCTCAATAAACCAAAAACAACTTTCAGATATTTGTTCGGTTTTTCCTGCTCCGCGGTTGGTCATGGGAGATTTTAACTCTCACGGTACCAGCTGGGGAGAACTGTACGATGTGACAACTTCAATATGACAGTACTTAACAATGGAGAAATAACACGTTTGGCTGGTACATCCTCAGTTGGCAGTAGATTAGACCTCACACTTTGTTCGAATTCATTATCGTTGGATTGCACATGGAATGTGATTCAAGATCCCCACGGTAGTGATCATTTGCCCATAAAAATTTCGATTGCCACCGGGTTCAATCCGTCGGAATTTATCAACGTCGCGTATGATCTTAACCTTTACATCGATTGGACAAGGTTTAGGACAGCAGTAGATGAAGCCGTAACGACGGTAGAAGGACTTCCTCCGCTGGATGACTACAACTTCCTCTCCAACCTGACCTTAGACAGCGCGCTTCAAGCTCAAACTCGACCTGTTCCAGGAACGTCATTTCGCAGGAAACCTCCTTCTCCGTGGTGGAGTCAGCAATGCACCAAGGTTTACCGTAAAAAGTCCGACGCGTTTAAAGTTTTCCGTAGACGTGGAACACCTGAGCCCTTCGAAGTATACACGGCTCTCGAACGAGAACTTAAGAGCCTCATCAAGGCCCAGAAACGCGGATACTGGCGAAGACTCGTGGTTGGGCTATCGCAAGTTCGCGCGAAAAGTCCAGGTTCTGCGCCGGCACGGATGATTCCTTGCGAAACTGAAAATTAGATAGATGAGATCAGCCAACCTTTTTCAATGGTGGAGATGTTTCTCACACTCCTTTCTTGTGACAATACGGCTCCAGAGGCTGATAGGATCAAATTCAACTTGCTTAAGAACCTTCCAGACGTCGCTAAGAGACGCATGTTCAACTTGTTTAATCAGTTTCTGGAACTAAACATTGTACTGGATGATTGGAGGCGGGTGAGAGTTATTGCCATTCAAAAACCTGGTAAGCCCGCGTCCGACCAAAACTCTTATCGACCCATCGCGATGTTATCGCGATGTTAGGGGTAAGGGCACGAACGACTATCTCGCGTTGCTTTCGACGGATATTCAGCTAGCTTTTGCTAAAAAAGAGCATATGGCTTCTGTATTCTTGGACATAAGGGGGCTTTTGATTCAGTATCTGTTGAAGTTCTTTCAGATAAACTCCACGCTTGTGGCTTTTCACCATTAATGAACAATTTTTTGTACAATTTGCTGTCAGAGATGCATATGAGCTTTTCTCATGGAACCTCTACAGCTTCACGATCTAGCTACATGGGTCTCCCCCAGGGATCATGTTTAAGCCCCCTTTTATATAATTTTTATGTCAAAGACATTGACGGTTGTCTAAGTGGCAACTGTACGCTGAGACAACTTGCAGATGACGGCGTAGTGTCTGTCACGGGACCCAATGGGGTCGATCTGCAAGGACCCTTACAGGATACCTTAGACAATTTGTCTACTTGGGCTCTAGAGCCAAGTACTATGTAAACACTGATCTTTCAAACAATAAATAAAATAAGAGGAATTCAAAACAATCTAATCTCTTACTTGTCTGGCGCTATCGATAAGATAAAGGTATCAATTCAAAGTAAAGTTTATTCGGCTTACAGAACAACACATAAAACAATATCTATATTCATACTCAGTGATAAGAGTCCTAGTTTGATGTCGACTGCAAAGTGAAGCCAGTCTGTTATTAATTAGGTCAAGATTTGCCAGCCGATGGACCTCGACTGCCCTTGTGCGCGGTGGCAGATTGAGAATCATCTTCAGGAACTTGTTCTGCATATCCTGGAGCTTCTTCCGATGTGTTTGAGCGCATCTCTTTCATACTGGAGATCCATACTTCAGAATAGGCGCCTGTACACAGCCAGTGTGTTAACGGTGGACGCTTTCGACCGACGGTTAATGATCGGAAATAATCGCTTCAGCATCACGGTGCCCTTGGTAGCTCGGTCATTCACATGAGAGCGAAAGTGAAGCTTGCTGTCGAGAATCACGCCAAGGTAGTGACTCTCAGAGAACCACTCAATTTCTGCGTTCAGGGTCTTGATCTTCGATGCGGGTTTGAGCCGGTCGGTGTTGCGGTGTGGAAACTCAATTCTAGGGGTTTTTTTTCATTAGGGCGAATCTGCAATTGAGAGACTCTCTTTGACTACTTTCTCCTTCATTCATATTCCATTGAGCGTTACGTTGCGCGCCAGCACTGTTGCGTTTCTATCTGTACTAAAGAATCCCTTAAAAAATTTATAATGGCGCTGTAATAAATAAAATAAAGCGAGAGAAGAGAGATCCTCTCATTGTTAGATTTGCCCTTTTGAAAAAAAATCCTAGAATTGTTTGTAAAAAAAATCCTAGAACGCAAAAACATCACTGTACTTTGTTTGATACCGCATCTATTTTACATCATTTCAGAACTTGTTTGAGCTTCTAAGTTTTAAGTTCTTACTGAACGGACTCTTTGAAAATTTAATTTAATGAACTTCGGATTATCTATGAAGATTGGGTCTAAATATCTATAATGAACATGCCAAAAGTTGATTCAACTTCTCGGCAGTTGAATAAAATAATTAGATGTTTCCAGATAATCATGAAATTTGCTCGCTGTCTTTCGAGAAGAGAAATGGTGGAACTTTAGAGAAGTTCATTGAATTGCCGAAAAATTATTAACGTTTCTGGAAACTTGGATGAACTTCAACAAAGAGTTTGTTCCATGGAATAGGAACAACTTTCTGGAAATGACGGGAACTTAGAAAATCAGATTTCGCTTCCCAGAAGTTGTTTTAACTTCCAGCAGGTACAAAAAGAAGAATATCACACATATTAAAATAACTTACGAAAAATTGAAAAAAAAAAATCTGAAGAAGTTTAAGTTCTTCTTAAAACTTAAATACCCTGAACTTTTGGGATGTCTTCGAAACGATTGGAAAAATTCTCGATCACCTGGAAAGATCCCTGAAGTTCTAGGAAGCTCCCCAAACTTATGGAAAAATCCTTTGAATGTTTCCTAAACTTTTCGAATGCTAGAAAAATACAGTTTCCTGTTTATCTGGGACGTTTTCTGAAATTCTGGAAAGTTCCTCGATCTTGGAGGAAGTTTTCCGAAATTCTTGGAAGATTGCAGGTCTACCGAGAAATTTCCTGAATATCTGAATTTTCTGAGCATTCGGGAGTTTTTTCGAGCTTCTGGAAAATTCCTTGAACTTCTGGTAAACTTTCTGAAGTTCTTTGACGTTCTCTGAACGTCTGAGATGTTTGCTGACCTTTTGGAAAGTTTCCTGATCTTTGGGAGAGTTCCATGATCTTTGCGAGCATTTCCTGAAGTTCTGAGAAGTTTTTTGAATTCATGAGAAACCCCGAACTTCAAGGAAGTTTCTTGAGCTCCTACATGTTCGCTGAACTTCTAAGAAGTTTTGTATATGTCTAGCAAGTTTCATGAAATTCTAAGAAGTTCACTAAACCTCTAGGAAGATCCGCAAACTGTTGAAAAGCATCATGAATTTCTTCTTGGGAAGTTCTCTAATTTTCGGGAAAGTTCCTTGATTTTTTGGGAAGTTCCCTGAACATCTTGAGTAGTTCTATGTATTTCTGAAAAATACCCAAAATAACCTGATAGGTTTTGTAAACTTCTGAAAGCATCCTGGATAGTTACCTGTTCTGTGAAAGTTCTGTGAAGAACCCTTTACTTTTGGAAACTTCCCTGAACTTGTGGTAAGCTCCAGGATTTTTCGGACAATTCCCTGAATTTCTAGGAAACAATCTGAATTTCTGGAAAGTTGTCTGAACTTCTAGGATGAACCCTTAATTTCTGGAATGCTCCCCGATTTTCTGGAAAGTTCCCTGATTTTATGGTATGTTCCTTTGATAACAGGGAGAACAGATTAACCTCGGAAAAGTCTAAGTCAAATCTTAAGAGTATACTGAGCTTCTGATAAATTCCCAGAGTTTCTAAGTGCACTGAATTTACAAGATTTTTTTCGAACTTTTGGGAGATAATTTTTGTCAATCAGTTTCCGATATTGGGGGCGTAAATACTGCAGGCCGTAAGTCTTAAGGGCAGATTTGCAAAAATTCCTCAGGGTCACCAACGACCAAGTTTTCGTCGAGAGAACTAGCTGAGGATATACGCCAACATCCGTTAGGCTGCAGTGCACCTATGTAACACTAAGGCCAACATATCCAGCTGCATCGCAACAGGTGGAAAAAGTCATCAGTTGACTCTAGTTTTCGCATTTCCACGCATCGTTCACGCATTTCCACAGTTTTGACAGTTGTCCTTCATATCCACGATGCACTGAGCAGTGCCATGTTGTTCGTCGCATTTAATACAGCGGGGTTTCATATGACAATTCCGAGCGCCATGTCCGAAGTTCAGACAGCGCGTGACGACTTGGAGAACCGGTTTGTATCGCTCCCATTGCACGACGACATTGAAGAGGGTTCTGACGGATTGAAACTTCGTAATCTTTGTTGATTCTTTGACCAGCTGTACTTGATACAACTGGTCGCGACACTTGTAGGCCACCTTGTGACGGCTCATTTTGGAAACCTTAAATGGTTGAAGTTTGTTGTGTTTTAGTTCCGCTTCCACCTCGGAGACATCAAGCTCATGGAGCCCTCATAGGCATGGATGGAACGTCGTGTGTGAAATATTCCAACTTCTAGATTTGCTGCGTCTCTTCCACTGACTTGAAATGCTCAACCGAAGGAACAGTGATTTTAACCCTATTATCGCAGAGACGGAATTCAGCCCGCAGGTCTTTGCGAACGAGTTGGTTGTGTTTGTTCAGGGGCTCCTGTAGCCTGCTTTTCACGTACAAAGGAGGCCACCGTCTTAATGTAGCAGCGAAACGGGTTGCTGGATAGCACTGTCTTGGCAGAACTGTCATCGGCTTTGTTTCCGGCCTCCGCTTGCCGCCGTTTTTCCTTTGCCCACCGCTTGGGCCCGGATTTCCCTTGCTTGCGCTTGGGTTTATTGTTATTATTCATCAACAGGCTGGGTGTAGCCCCAATGATGTTAATCATTTAAAAATACATTTACAGTTACACATTTAAGCATGGTCATAACATAAAAACATTTAATAATTAATAGTAAGTATTGATCTAATAGTCCGTTTTTCATGCCTGCAAAAATAGATGAAAATCTTCGACGAAGCGCATCTCGTGGGAAACGAAAATCGAAAACAGATGCCACTTTGTTGAACACTCGCTGTAGTCCGGAAATTGCACTGTTTACTCCATAATTTGTTCGATCAAGGCTCTGCTTGTGTCTCTTCTAGGTTGCTCTAGGTTGATCAGTTGACAACGGTATTCGTAGCAGGGTAGCCGAAAGGGATCATTCCTAGGTAGTCTACGAAGCGCAAAACGGAGAAAGCGACGTTGAACTGATTCGATTCTCTTAGCACCGTTGTTGTAGTTTGGGTTCCAAACCGCAGAACAATACTCGAGTATCGATCGTACCAGGGAACAATAAAGTGATTGCAGGCAATAGATGTCGGAGAAGTTCTTAGCTATCCTGAATATGAACCCTAAGGTTCTAGACGCTTTGTCAACAATATATATGATGTGTTGCCTGAATGATAGCTGCGAATCTAAGATAACACCCAGGTCTTTTATCTGATTGACGCGTTCGATTGACAAGCAGGTCGTAATTTAATATAATCGGTTGTTTTTTTTTCGTGAAAACGTGATAACGGAGCACTTGGAAGGGTTTACTATCATTCGGTTCATATTGGACCAGCTGGCGAATGCATTCAGCTGACGTTGAAGAATGTGGCAGTCATCAATCGAGCAGATTCGTAAAAAGATTTTGAGGTCATCTGCATACGATAAGCGAGGACCTTCGATAACCAGATGCACGTCATTGAAGTAGAGTATGAAAATCAACGGTCCCAGGTGGTTTCCTTGAGGACCATTTATTGGCGACCCGTGATATACGAGCGGAACCAACTCAGAAGATTACCGCTTACACCAATCCGGTCGAGTTTAGCAACCGCAATGGCATGACTCAGCTTGTCGAATGCCGCAGATAGGTCGGTGTATATTACTTCCGTCTGAGCCCAATCAGTCATGCTTTCGATAATGTACGAAGTCAGGCACAGCAGATTAGTGATTGTAGAGCGACCAGAAGTAAACCCTTGTTGATCAGCACTTAAATACTGCATGCAATGTGAGTGCAACGGTTCCATAATAACTAGCTCAAAAAGCTTTGATACAGCACTTAGCGATGTAATACCTCGATAGTTATCCACGACTCGTTTGCTTCCATTTTTATGGACAGGAAACATATGCGCAAACTTCCAGCTGGATGGGAATATGCCGCTGGAGAGAGGCATGCAGAATAGACGATGAAGTCCAACTAATAAGCTAGTGATATACGTCTTCAAAAACGCGGATGGAACACCATCAGGTCCAGGGTTGAAGGACGACTTGAGTGAAGTCGCGGCCTTGGATATCATTTCCACGTTGACATCAATTGCACCGAGCGTTTGACCGATTACAGGAACATTCATAGCTGCCAGGGTAGCATCGTTGCCACTCGATAACTCATCTGTGAATACACTGGAAAGCTTGTCGGAAAACAGGCGGCATATATCTTGAGGAGTGGCAGCAACTTCTCCATTGAATTCCATAGACGATGGGAGGCCAGACTCCCTACGTTGCTCATTCACGTAGTTCCAGAAGGACTTCGGGTGCAGTTTGAGCTTGCGCTGAATGCCGCGTTGAAAATGTAAAAAGCAATGGCGACTGACTCGTTGGTACATGTTATTTCGCCGCCAAGTGAAGTTTCAGAGAGAGCGTTCGATACTTCGTAATATTTTCAAAGCTGCTCTTAATCGACTTCAACCGTCGTAGTTCGCTCGTTTGCCAGGGCGCGAGAAACATTGCGATGAGTTCTTTCGGATGTGTCTGTCAATGACATATGCCAAGACATGTGAAAAAGTTTGCGCTGCAGCCTCAACGTCTTCAGGATCAAGAATGTTCTCCCAATCCATGTAAGATAAAACATTTATAATGCTACGGTGGTCAGCTCTACGAAAGTCGTCAAAATTGCGAACTAGTTGGTCTTCAACAGTGACAAACAGAGGAGGGTGATACGGAACTGGTTTAACTAATGGACAAGGAGCCATGGAAATGAATGGAGCCTTGTCTTGAGTGCTAACGAAGCAGAGGTCTAGACTGCGGTTATTTTCGTTTACTACATAGTTGATTTGAGAAAGCATTGCTGCGCTATAGTTGTCTAGAAGATCAATAGCACCTGCATGAAATGTCGAATCGTCAGGATCTGGATATTGAAATCCGCTATGGGATGGCCTCCAAGAAACGCCAGGCAAATTGAAATCGCCGAAAACGAATATCTCATCAACTGGAGTCGCACTCTCGATAACTGAGTAAACAGACCGGCAGTGAGTATCAATGAGATCATAATCCCGAACTCGATCAGGCACAATATACAGGGCGCAACAAGATCACTTCCACCAGATTTTTTCTGGCTGTTGTTGAAATTTCTATCGCAACGAAAAACTTCATAGTCAGGACCAAAAACCTGACTGGAAAGCATTCGGAAATCGAGCCACGTTTCGCACAGGACAATAACGTCATAACTAAGATCCGATACAGCTAGTCGGTACTCTTCGACATCAGAATTCATTCCACTGGCGTTTTGGTAATAGATCATGACGTCCTGCTTACGGCACGGAATCGAGCAACTCGGCACGAGGGTTAACGTCGCCCAAAATTCCGAAAATTTGATCGGTATCAGGCGGCGAATGCTTAATATATTGATCGTACTTGCCTGCAGAGGCAAGCTGGAAGTCCACAGATACACATCCAGCCACAGGTCTAGGAATAATATGCTGAGCGCTAGCAGGAATCGGCACGACTGGGCTAGAGGGACCAGGAACTTCCAAAATGCAGTCCATTGTGCGTCCCAGGGAGTCCCGCAGCGACGAATACCCGAAGGGTGAAAGTCCCTCGCAAAAATAATAGAAGAAGAAGAAGAAGTCCCAGATTCCAACAGCAAAACAGAGGATGAACATTGACAGCATCAGATACCATTCGACTTGGTTGTTTACTGGAAATAAGGAATGCATCAGGAACAGAATTACTAGGAAACCACACATACTTCCCTGTAATTTCAGGTCGGGAGACCCTCACCGACAAACCGACATGAATTCTAGAACAAAAATTTCTTAATTTACTGATCAAAATTTTAAATTGAAATACGTTAAAACACTAGCGCCACGCATAGTCCAGTTCGCGGAATTGAACCAAGGTAGCTCACACATAAATGAAGCAGATGAAGAACTGCAGTAGTATTAGTAATCCAAAAATAATGTAAACATAATAGTGACGTCACTTATTGCACGGGTAGAATACGGAACACTTCGCAAGTATTTGTGGAATCGCTTGCACCGAGCGGTAATGTTACTCACACAACTATACTAACCATTTATTTCACCACTCAATCGATCTTATTGACATCAAACGTCATTTTCAGTCGCCGCTGGAATTATACCGATGTGTGCTATCCATAGGTGAGAAGGAAAGAAATAAAGTCATCTCTTTTGTTCTGCTATTCTTGTGCACAACCTGACGTGACGGCTAGTCGGCTTGTGCTTATGAACATCAGCAGAATGGAAGAGTCGATTAGTTTACTTTCGCCTTACCTCTAGATCTCACACACATCGGATAGTAAATAAGTTTGTGCTTCAGTCCAGTTGTACCGAGACGATATATCAAAGTGTAAATAATTCAATGCCTTTCTAAGTTACAGCAGCAAGCTACGTTGCGGAAGTACTTGTCGAGTAAGAATGATAAAGTGAGGTATGATTTGATTTTCAATGTTGTCGACTTCTATTTCTAGGGGAATAAACGAGCACATCCAGATTTCTCCGAGTTTAATTAAGTCTGCTCGAAAGCTACCTACGATTCTGCGAGATGATAATTTATAACAACAATCAACTGCAGGATTGCGTGGAACTTTTTGTGGGAATTCTAGATGATCCCATCTTGATTGGCAATCTCGAGGTGAATGCAGAATTGGAAACTTCGGCACACTTGTCAACAGTTCCGTGCATTCGCTGTTTCCCCGCTATTTTGCCAGTTTCCATTAGAAGAAAAGTGTTGTTTTAGAAAAATATAGTGAAATTTTTCCGGTTAAATTGTTTATTGTACTAGGTACTATCTTTGGACGCATAAGTGTCCCAATTTTCATAGAATATAGGAATAAAGTAACTGTACAGAATGTAGTAGGGAAGAAGTTGCCTGCTGATATTTTGTAAAAGCTTTGATTTCTACAATCTCGTTTTTTAGTTGTCGTATTGTGTCGTTCTTACGTTTGATAGCAACACCTCTTCTCTTGCTTTTAGTTTCAGTTGCATGAAGAAGCTTCTTAAGATGTTTCACTTGGCTTTTCAGGTTTCGACATCTATCCTTCATGGAACAAAGCTCAGCTTTATAGAGCACAACAGGAGATTTGTCATAGTTGAAGCCAAGAAGATTGAGCACAGAATCAGACCCCGTTCGACTATCCGGTTCAATAGTAACGTGATCTCTTAACGGTTGATTTGTGCTTTCTTCGTCATGCTTGATTTCCAAGGATTCTTCCAGCTGATCGTTTTCACACAGAAATGCCTCATCGAGAAATTCAATACCCATGTCCCATTCGTCTTCCGTATTTTATTCCGTTGGCTTTTCCTCGTTCTTTACATTGTTGTAGGAGTTGTTGTAGCTGTAGTTCTCAACATTTTCTCGAAAAGTATCGGTAGTAATACCGATGTTAATGTTCACCTGGCCGTTTCCGGGAACTTTGATGGTAGGAATTACACCTTTTCGGACCCTAAAAGAAGCATATTCATAAATTTCACCTAATCAATCATGTACTTAACTTAATCATACCCTCGTTCTGGTCTGTTTGGTTGCAGAAGTCCTTCTTTCGAAAAATGGTCAGAGCACATTTTCTTCTTCGATACTGCTTCTGGACCAGATGCTTTGAACAAATTCCGCAGCTCCGTTGAACCACAAAATTGCACCCATAACCTGCACCTGGGATGGAAATTGTTTCAAATGTGAAATTTTACTATTAACTATATTGATTGAACTTACGTGTGCTCGCATTTTGGAAACCTATAGAATGATTTTCCGAAATTTTTTCCATCATTGTTTCGACACTCCAATACTTCGCAGTTCCTGCCCATTTTGTTGTTTTTGTTTTTATGAGTGATCAAAGCAGAACGCTCCGCGATTGACACACGCAGAAAAAAAATGTTGGAGAAATTTTGACATAAGCGATCGCTGCAGTTTGAAATGACCGTTACGGATTCTTGATCAAACTTTGAAAATTAGTTTCATGTCGGTTTGTCGGTGAGACCCTCCCCCGAGCTCTGACCACAGGACCGGGATGACTTGGATGGCTGGAACGAATGGTTGATTTATGTTGGATGGTATTTGGCTCGACTGAACAGCAGAAATCTTCGTGGCAAGAACTTCAACTTGCTCCCTGTTCTTTTCTAGCTCGGTTCTGACTCCTTCCAGCGCTGAGCGATGTGTTTCGCTCAGATTTCGAAATGCATCAGTTAATGCCGCAAAGGCATTCCGAACGGGTTTGGAATTTATTATTCCTGAACAACTGTTGCAGAACCAGAACAAATTAGGTTGTTCATTAATGAAATCCATGTTTGAACGAGATAGGGAAACACACTCGACATGAGCAACCTTTTCACAAAAACCCTGGCATTTCACAAACTTCAGGGTTTTCACCGGCTCAGTGCACTGCAAGCTCTTCGATTCCATTCTGAGGCTTCAATGCGAGAGCACCAGCCAACAGATATGCAACACGTATGGCAGTTAATACTATGCTCCCGTTGTGTGATCCAGCTAGCAGTTGCGTGCAAATAACGGTACCGTTTTCGACAACCAGATGTCGTCCCAGGAAGAAAAAAATTGCGTGAGGAGTCGGTACAATGGCACTTTGATAGCAATCACAAAAAAAAAATGAACTTCACTAACGATTTATTACACAAACAGTTAGATTTTTTTCACACCTGTACTATCGCGACGTAGCAAATTAACAAACAAAACGAAAGGCGGTCGAACAGAGGAGTGAAGAGAGCGATAGTTCTTGAAGCTAGACCTGCGCGCCGCCGCGCCACGCCGCCGCCGCCGACGATTTTATAGCGCCGCCGCCGCCGCTATTTTCGACCGGCGCGCCGCTGTATTTTTCTGCTCGCGCCGCCGGGCAATTTGAGTCAAGCCGATAAAAATTGCCACCGTGTATACTGTAAGTTTAGTTAGGTTAAGTTCATTAGCCCTTCAGAAACCTGCTTTTATTACTGATGACAAATTATAACATCTCGATGCGAGGTGCCATCCAAAGGGTTTGCGTGTGAAACACCGATCAGCTTTGTCGTTTCGTTCTAGAAACATCAGTGTACATGTTCGTGTTT
This sequence comes from Aedes japonicus, assembly GCA_034211315.2. NCBI lineage: Eukaryota > Metazoa > Arthropoda > Insecta > Diptera > Culicidae > Aedes > Aedes japonicus. The sequence goes on along the minus strand of JASCZW010010071.1, from coordinate 4,974 downwards.
CGCCTTTTGGTAATTTCGCGAGTGAACTTGACTTTAAAAATAATGAAATGTCCGCCTTAAATGTCGAGAAAATTTCCATCGCAAGTGTACATTTTGATACCACAAATAATCATAATCGAACCAGCGATGTGTGGAAAAAAATTGGTGCACTAAAACATGTCAAAAATGGTTTTACACATCATCTGCTTCCTGACTAAGTGTTTTGCAATGTATGTCTAATCGAAGCAAACCAAAAACTCAAAACCCCCTCGGGAACCTTGTCCAAACATTTTGTGCTGATATAATTTCAAAGGGCTGAGATTGACGGAACTTCGACACGGAAAATCAAAAAGCCAGCCACATATAAAATGCACTGGGATTTAAATCCAGCGAAAACATATTCTGAAGTATGAGGCTACCAATAATTAAGAAATAAACTAAACATTGTACTGAGTACTGGTAAACAAAACACAACTATCTATTTATGCTTAGGCGATATATTAAATATGGTTGGGCAAAGGTAACCTTCAAACTTTCATATTTTCTTCTTAATTAACGAATCGGTAAATTTGATATTTCATTATTTTGTCAAAAATAAAAGAAAATGTAATGTGCCGTTCGTGAGCTGAACCAGCCGAGGCTGAAAAGCTCAATAATAAAGATATCTAATCTAATCTAATCTAATGTGCCGTTCAGTCTACGTGCTATATCACTTGATATAGACTAGCTTCATATCAATGTTCGTACATCTACTTTTCACTGGAAATAATGCATCTGACGGCTCATAACAAGATTCGCTATATCAAGTGATATAGCTCGTAGTCTGAACGCTCGTAGTCTTAAACAAATAGAGTTTATTTCCAGAAACATGATAGCATTTTGTTAGGCGTGAGAAAGTTCAAAAACCATCATTAACGATCAATGTAAATTAACAATGATTGGACATACCAGATTTTTGCATTGAATAGTCAAGACTGTGTGAATAAGAAGTGTTTTTTAAATTTATTATATCGATAAAGATTTTTCATAAGGGCCTAATTGACAAACGTAAACAATGATTTCTTCCGTAAAATTCTCATCGCACAAAGGCTACCCATGTAAGCATTGACTATGAACATGACAAATCCCGAATCAAATGAATTGGCTAACCACTGAAGTAACCGGTAAATCAGTGCACAGTGGACGCTGTTTTATACGTGATTGTAGTAAAAATATTGATAGTTCGGTATAATTCACTGCTCTTAATTCTTTAAAATTTTGTTAATATTTGGATCTTTGAGCTCCTGAATATATGATTTTTATAGCGATTTGATTTTTTTATTGTTAATTTAGTTATAAGAAACTAAAAGTATCAAAACTTTAAGAAACTAAAATTTTTTAATCATATTTTTTTTAGATATTTATTTATTTTTATTCTCAGATTTTAAGAAAGGGGAACTGTTGGCATTGGTGGGTTTTCTTATATTATCAGACTTTTTTTTAATTTGGCCAGACCATACCAAGAGTGTAAAAAGAAGAATGTTGTGGCCGAGTTTAAAAATCTCAGAATTTTTAGATTTCTAGTAGATTTTTAGGTATTCAGATATTTAGATTTTTAGATTTTTCAATTTCTAGTAGATTTTTAAATATTCAGATTTTTGTATTTTTAGATTTTTAGATTTTTAGATATTTAGATGTTTAAGTCTTCAGAGTTTTTGATTTTCAGATTTTAAGATTTTTCGATTTTTAGATTTTTCGATTTTTTGATTTTTGGATTTTAAGACTTCTAGTAGATTTTTAAATATTTTGATTTTTAGCTTTTTAGATTTTTAGATTCTTAGATTTTTAGATAGGGTAACGGGATGTTATGTTAGCCTAGCTCCTTGATTCGGCCTATGTACCAAATATGTCATTATTTCTTCGATAATCAACAAATTCCTGTTGCTATCAGCATGACCGATTTATTTCAAAGCAATTGAGACATAATCAATTAATTTATAGTAGTTCACTTCCGCGTACTTTTCGATTTCCTTGACTTTTTAAGCACCATGACTTTACTGGTTAAGCTGAACAGATTATCTATACGATATTCAAATGATCTAAATTTGCCGAAATTAAACCTATAAACCAAATAATGCAGCCAAGATGTACAGAATATAGTCACATGTAATGAACTTACAGGTCACATTAGTAAAATAACAATGATTTAACAAGCAAACGGTGGACCCAATGTTAGGGACATATTTTTTTCTATGTTCCCAAATATGGCCCAAAATGTTGTTATTGGTAACATTTACTATACAATGGCTGAGTTCCGGTTGAATGTTGTTCATTTGGCTCATCTCAACACAAATTAAAGGAACAAAATCTGTGTAGAGTGAATTTTAATGTTTTGATTGTCGAATGACCGCTAAATCATATGTAAAACTCACTTAAATGTTTTTTAGCAGTTTAAGTATAGTTGGATTTGTGAAATTATTTGTTGGGTAGAGCGAATACAGCTGGGAACGCCTTGAATAAAAAAATCAGGAAACCCGTACGAAGATTGCATTTTATAGAAAATCAATCGAATGGGACGAACTTGCATCCATGATTAGACCGAAGTTGGTACCCAAAGACCAACATTATATCCATATCCCTCGAAAGTTTCTGACTTTATAAAACGAGTTGTGTAGCTTTTCGTGATACATTCTACAAGATGGCTTATTAAACATATCTTACGAAGTGTATAGCTAGTTAAATTTTGTTTCCAGCTCAAATACTTTATGAGTTAAAATGAAAAATGTAATCGATTGTTGCATATTAGGCTGAGTCAAAGGACACATACCCTATTTGGATTTAGATATTTAAATTTCAAGCATTCTTGATTTTTTACATTTTTAGATTTTGAATTTGGATTTTTACATTTTTAGATTTTTGAGATTTTGATTTTTAGATATTTAGATATTTAAGTCTTTAGAGTTTTTGATTTTCAGATTTTTAGATTTTTAGATTTTAAGATTTTAAGATTTTAAGATTTTTTTAGATTTTAAGATTTTTAGAGTTTTTGATTTTTAGATAATAAAAACTAGCCCTTGCGCCATGGCATGTCGGCCAGTTCAGCGCAAGGGTGTCCCACTTAGGACCTGTGCATAAACCACGTAGACTCATTTTTGACAATCTCATACCTCCCCCCTCCCCCCACGTAGACTTTTCTCTAAAAGTTTTTTTTTTGAATTTTTGTATGGAGCGTAGACTTTGCAAACCCTCCCAGAAAAGTTACATATCAATATGAAGAAAAATTAAAGACAGTTAAATTTTACCGATAGGCCGAATTTTAGATCCATAGACCCACATTTGAACACTTTCCCATGTTTGCATAATAATGACAATTTTATTCTATTTGGTAATTACTTATATTTACACTTCTGAATTTATAGTATATTTACGCTTCTTAAACTGGTTAAGTTTATTAATACAGACAAAAGCCAAATTCCCCGTCGACTTGTGATGAACAATTTCCATAATGTTAAGTCTCATATATTTGTACACACACTGTTCCACGTCAATTCATCGACTTGAGTATTATAACACTATGGATATCCGGGTTTTCTATCAAGTTATAAGACTTTGAGTGATTCTTCAGTCTTATTATTGAACGTAAAAGTCAAACAGTCAAAAGGGATAAGCATGAGAAAATGTCAAAGGCATAATTTATACCCGCGCCGATCCACGCCGCCGCCATTTGAATTGCCATATACGCCGCCGCCAATTCAAAATAGATCGGCGCACAGGTCTACTTGAAGCCTGCAACTTTTGGTGTGGCGCTAGTGACGAATTGAACATTTCAAGCTTGGTTCACAATGGATTATATTTCTTTACAATATTTCTTCTACCAAACTTCAAGTATCAGTAATATAGATGAAATATTATAGTACCTGGCTAATAAATAATGAAAAAATACAATCCTTGTGATAACCACTGCACTAAGTACGAAGCGGAAGATTTTTTTCTCATATCAAATAAACGACAAAACACGAGAGCAAAACACGCAGCACCAAGTTTTCGGCTTCACGGTTTTTGTTCGTGGATGACAGCCGGTTCAGTCCTATGCGGTCGAATAACAAATTAAAACACCAATGGTTTATCGAAAAAATGTTCGTAAAACAACGATAAAAAAAAACCGTGAACTGTGTAAACAAAAAAAGTGGAACGTGACCGTGGGTTGAACGAGAATGCGAAGGACAATACGCGAGAAAACTTGCGAACACACGAGAGAAAATGTACTAACGTCCGACCACATCGAGTAATGATACTCAATGAAGCAAATTTGAAGGTGAGATGTTCCTTACTTAATGTTCAAGTCTGTGATAGGAAAGTATTGTGCGTTGAAATCAAAGCGTAGAAAATGTTCCGATCAATTATGTGCAAATTTTTGTGAAATCAATCGTGAAATTACTTAGTTATTAACGTTCAAATCTACGCAAATTTCGTGATGCTCCAAATTATCGTACCCGCAACGTGTACTCCTGTATTAAAAACAAAGACGTAGTCCTACGTCAACACAAAAATACAATCTATAGCACCAAAAAGCATACCTGTAAGTAGGAGTGCAACATAGAAAACTTGAAGTAATGTTGGGATCGATTGAAAAGCATTACAAATGTATATTAAATCAGAAAGCTTAGTAAAGGAATACTGAAAGATGGACATAAGGAAATAAATTCTCTTGAAAGTTCGCAAAAGAACCTTATTTACAGGAAGAAAAAGAAGCGAAATTTGATACTAATAAATTATGAGACCGAAGCATAATATAAACTACTTCGCAATGACCAAACATTTCTTCATTCTTAGCGTTTCAAGCTTGTTGCTTTCGCAGCTAGCTTATGTGCTTGCTCTGAGAAGTTATTAATTAAGAGCTTTCGATGCCAGGGACCATGTTTGCTTTAGTATGATTGTGTGGCTAGGCCCAGGAATCGAGAAGTTTGACTTAACGGAAAATCCTACACCAGACCGGGAATCGAACCCAGCCACATC